>CAUDMG010000916.1:1935000-1942500 GCA_958450375.1 Homarus gammarus
ATTTTATTGTTTCTCTATTTTTTTTCGTTATTTTTTTATCCCTCTCCCTCTCTTTCTCCTTTTATGTTGTTTTTCTCTCGCTATTTCTTTCATTCTTTTGTCTCTCCGCTATTTATCTTTCTCTGTTGCACTTCCTTCATTTACCTCTCTCATTATTTCTCTGTAATATTTTCTTTCACACGTATTCCAAAAGAAGATAAAATACACAAAATAAAAGTAAAAAAAGAAGCAAAAAAGTTAAAAAAAAAATGTTAACAAATAAAATGTAAAAAATAGCAAAAAAGTGTAACAAAAAATAGTAAAAAATTGCAAAAAAAAAAATAGTTGTAAACAAGAGTGTCTTAACAGTTAGTAATATTATCTAAATTATAATCCCTTAAAATGACAATCAAGTGACCTAATTATGTTAACAGCTTAAGTCCTCAATTACCCTAAAGGTTATAAATAACAATAATAAATACTCACGTACTATACAACTCAACTATAACTAAATATTAAGGAAACAAACCCAACAATTTTGTTTTTTGTGAAATTGAAAAAAAATAAATCAATAAAAATACGATAATATAAAAAAATATCTTCACTACTTTTTTAGCAACATTCGTCATCTTGGATATTGTAAGCTGAAGTTGGATAAAGTTTTGGGTCGAGAATTATCCAAAAAACATTAAGGGATAAAGTTTGAGCCAAATTAAACCGGGTTTTTTTTTTAGTAAAAGTTGGAAAATGTGAAAAGTTTAAACACACAGGCAGATGATGGAGAGCCGACCATAACAATAGTCTAGATGTGTTAACAAAGTCCTAACCTGACCTGACCTAACCTGACCTGACCTAACCTGACCTGACCTAACCTGACCTGACCTAACCAAACCTTGGCCACCGCTTAACACAAATACCTCGCGTGACGTCATCAACCATACAGCAAATCGGACACTTATCTCAGGAAAAAAGCTTTAAGACTTATTTTTCCTTTATATGGCTAGAGAGAGAGAGAGAGAGAGAGAGAGAGAGAGAGAGAGAGAGAGAGAGAGAGAGAGAGAGAGAGAGAGCTTTTAGAAGATGTGTTCAGCAGTAAGAAAAGGGTAGAAACCTCCCTCCCTCCCTCCTCCTCTCCCCCTCTCCCTCCCTCCCTCCCTCCTCCTCTCCCCCTCTCTCCCTCTCTCCCCCTCTCCCTCTCTCCCTCCCTCTCTCCCTCTCTCCTCCCTCCCACTCTCCCAACTTTGTGCTCCTCCTTAGCAAAACATTAACCTCTTGCGGGCAGTAAACATCAAAGAGGCAACAGAAACGAAGGAAATAAACACAAAATGGCCCCAAATATCTCCCCCCCCCCCCCCAAAGAATATTCCAGATAGATAGATTGATAGAGAGAGAGAGAGAGAGAGAGAGAGAGAGAGAGAGAGAGAGAGACAGGCAGACACACACACACACACACAGAAGTACGTAATGTGTGTGTGTGTGTGTAATTGATGTTATGTGCACCTGTTATCCAGAGAATTATACACAGACAGAATATTTACTCACAGTGCCATAAAGCTGATGGAAAGTGCCAGCTTATTCACTCCATAAGCTTAGTTTTTACCTCACCATTTTTTCCCCACAGTTTCAACAAGAGTAAAGGTGTCGTTTTTTTTTTAATGCTAACAATTATGAATTATTTAACGAAGTGTTGCAGTGAGTTAATCTGGGGGAAAAAAGAGTGTTTTATAATGTGTGTGTGTGTGTGTGTGTGTGTGTGTGTGTGTGTGTGTGTGTGTGTGTGTGTATGTGTGTGATTGTTTGTATCTATTTACATTTACAAGTTGCATAGTAGTAGTAGTAGTAGTAGTAGTAGTAGTAGTAGTAGTAGTAGTAGTAGTAGTAGTAGTAGTAGTAGAAAAATAGAAAGGGTTTTTAATCATAAGAATAACAAAACCAAGATTACTAAAAACCTAGCCTAACCTAGCCTAACCTAACCTAACCTAGCCTAACCTAACCTAACCTAACCTAACCTAACCTAACCTAACCTAGCCTAACCTAGCCTAACCTAACCTAACCTAACCTAACCTAACCTAACCTAACCTAACCTAACCAAACCTAACCTAACCAAAACCTAACCAAACCTAACCTAACCAAACCTAACCTAACCTAACCAAACCTAACCAAAACTAACCTAACCTAACCAAACCTAACCTAACCTAACCTAACCTAACCTAACCTAACCAAACCTAACCTAACCAAAACTAACCTAACCTAACCAAACGTAACCTAACCAAAACCTAACCAAACCTAACCTAGCCTAACCTAACCTAACCTAACCTAACCTAACCTAACCTAACCTAACCAAACCTAACCTAACCAAAACTAACCTAACCTAACCAAACCTAACCTAACCTAACCAAACCTAACCAAAACTAACCTAACCTAACCAAACCTAACCTAACCTAACCTAACCTAACCTAACCTAACCAAACCTAACCTAACCAAAACTAACCTAACCTAACCAAACGTAACCTAACCAAAACCTAACCAAACCTAACCTAGCCTAACCTAACCTAACCTAACCTAACCTAACCTAACCTAACCTAACCAAACCTAACCTAACCAAAACTAACCTAACCTAACCAAACCTAACCTAACCTAACCTAACCAAACCTAACCTAACCAAAACTAACCTAACCTAACCAAACCTAACCTAACCTAACCAAAACCTAACCAAACCTAACCTAACCAAACCTAACCTAACCAAACCTAACCTAACCTAACCAAACCTAACCAACGCTACATACCTGGTTTCTGAACTTGAGCAAATTACAGTAAATTGAGTTTAGTTTCAGTGCTGTATCGTCTGGTCATGATGGCTGTAATTACTTCTCTCTCTTCTCCTTTACTTGCTTAATCATTTACTTTGTCTGTCTGTCTGTCTGTCTGTCTGTCTCTCTGTCTGTCTGTTTCTGTATATTTGCTTGTCTAATTTGTCTGTTTGTCTTTCTGTTTGTTTGTTTCTGTCTGTCTGTTTGCTTTTGTTTGTCTGTCTGTCTGTCTGTCTGTCTGTCTGACTTCTCCATCTGTCTGTCTGTCTATCTGTCCATCTGTCTCTCTGTCTGTCTGTCCAACTGTCTATCTTTCTATCTGTCTGTCTGTCTGTCTGTCCAACTGTCTATCTTTCCATCTATCTCTCTGTCTGTCTGTCCAACTGTCTATCTTTCCATCTGTCTCTCTGTCTGTCTGTCCAACTGTCTATCTTTCCATCTATCTCTCTGTCTGTCTGTCCAACTGTCTATCTGTCCATCTGTCTCTCTGTCTGTCTGTCCAACTGTCTATCTTTCCATCTGTCTCTCTGTCTGTCTGTCCAACTGTCTATCTGTCCATCTGTCTCTCTGTCTGTCTGTCCAACTGTCTATCTGTCCATCTGTCTCTCTGTCTGTCTGTCCAACTGTCTATCTTTCCATCTGTCTGTCTGTCTGTCTGTCCAACTGTCTATCTGTCCATCTGTCTCTCTGTCTGTCTGTCCAACTGTCTATCTGTCCATCTGTCTCTCTGTCTGTCTGTCCAACTGTCTATCTTTCCATCTATCTCTCTGTTTGTCTGTCCAACTGTCTGTCTGTCCATCTGTCTCTCTGTCTGTCTGTCTCTCAAACTCTCACGCTAATTAACTTCTCACCCACCTGGAAATTTTTCAGTAATCTTAATTCCCTCAGAAAATCTTCCATCATCTTCACTACACTACATCAAGTGACCCAACTGACATAACAACCTTTTAAAATATTCTTAACTTAATTACTACTACTTGTTTTAACTTAAATTTAATATAATGATGATGATGATGATGATGATGATGATGATGATGGGGAGGAGGAGAAGAAGAAGAAGAAGAAGAACAATAAGAAAATAACTCACTCACAACCCAAACTAATATTTCAGTAAAGTCAGTCAGTCAGTCAGTCTTCAAGAGTCCACACCATAGTCCCATGTCTCTCTGTATTTCAGGTAATTACTTGTACCTGTTAATTGGGGATGTTGTTACCTGTGTTACCTGGACATGATCTGATAACGTCCTTTACCTTCTCATTCATTAATTAATATCTATTGTATTTCACTCTACTAATATACTGTCTGTTTTTCTGTCTGTTTGCTTCTGTCTGTTTGCTTCTGTCTGTTTGGTGTTTTGTCTGTCAGTCTGTCTGTATTTCTTTCTCTTTTTCTACCTCTGCCTGTCTATCTGTCTACCTGTCTCTCACTGTTTATCTGTCTGTCTGTCTGTCTGTCTGTCTGTCTGTCTGTCACCGTCCATACATATATATTCAGTATGTACTTAGCTCACAGCTCTCACGGTATGACAGTCATTAGTCCACAACGAGATGGTCAGAATGGCAGGTGATTTAACCCCACGTGTCTGAACAGTTTTGTTTATGTTGACGGTCGTTAGTGATGTCTGCCGGTTGTGCTTGATGCGGTAGATTAAGGTTACGTACACACACATATACACACATACACATACATACACACACACACACACATACACACATACATATAACATTTGCCTGAGGGTCATATGACGTTAATTGCTGAGGCATCATTTAGTGGACATGTAACCTAACCTAACCTAACCAAATCTAACGAAATCTAACCAAACCTAACCTAGCCTAACCAGCCATTAAATAGTGCCCCTGCCTGAACTCATAGCCTTGGGACACGCGATCGAGTTGATGAAATGGAGGATTGAGGGGGGTGAGGGGGGTGAGGGGGGTGAGAGGGGTGAGGGGGGTGAGAGGGGTGAGGGGGGTGGTGAGGGAGGTGAGAGGGGTGAGGGGGTGAGGGGGGTCGGTAGGCAATTAAATATCATACCCACAGACACAAACCCTACACACGCGAACTGTAACCTAACCTAACCTAACCTAACCTAACCTAACCTAACCTAACCTAACCTAACCTAAAGCTGATGGTATTACAGTAAAATAATATAGTCACCCCTGAACACTGTCTCATGTCTTCGTTTTCTTTAAGCTCTGAACATATATACATAATAATAATAATAGTTGCCCCTTGTGTAACGAGGATGGCCGGACTGAGGGCCACCTAGGCGTGAATTTGTTTAAGGTGTAGAAGCTGTCGCCAACACAACAACCACACCCTGAGTTAAGTTGTATGACCCAGTGTTAAGGAATAGTCCGAGAAGACCGGACAACTGGCCAACTGCACTGGCTAGCCATTACCCAGGAACACGATCTACAAATCTATTAACAACCAGGTCCCCAATTACTGCTGGGTAGACAGAGGCAAATGGCGTAAAGAAATTGGCCCATAGTTTCACCCTCCCAAGGGATCGAACCCGGGTCCGCTCGCTTGCTAGGCGAGTATGCTGACCATTACACCAGAAATGGCCATACATACATACATACATAAAATCGATTGATGAAGATAGACATACACACAGAAAGCTATAGAGGTAATTGGACAAAAAGACAGACAGACAGATGCACAAGATAATGAGAGACGACAAGACGTTGTTTTAATTGGGTAGTTCGTGGTAGTTAATAATCATGCTAACGAGGTCACGTGAGTTTGTTGTCTCTCTATCTACATTTATCTATCTATCTATCTTGTTTGTCTGTCTGTCTGTCTGTCTGTCTGTCTCTCTGTCTGTCTGTCTGTCTGTTAAACTTGGGGGTGTTGAAGACTGTGAGAAAGTTGAGGCGTTGTTCAATTTATTCCTTTGTTGTAAAAGTTATTGAGAGAAAGAGAGAGAGAGAGAGAGAGAGAGAGAGAGAGAGAGAGAGAGAGAGAGAGAGAGAAAGCTAGTTCTTTCTCGTCTCTCTCTCTCTCTCTCTCTCTCTCTCTCTCTTCTCCCACCTCACAATACCTCCCCCTCCCCCCTCCCCCTCCCCCTTCCCCCTCTCCCCCTCACCAACTTCCACAACAAAGGAACAGTAGAGCGTCTGTTCTTTACCAGTTAAACAAACACAACTTTTCTGGTGCCGACACACACACACACACACACACACACACACACACACTCTCTCTTGGAGGGTGGCAGGGTGGTGGTAGGGAGGGTGGCAGGGTGGTGGTAGGGTGGCAGGGTGGTGGTAGGGTGGCAGGGTGGTGCTAGGGTGGCAGGGTGGCGGTAGGGTGGCAGGGTGGCGGTAGGGTGGCAGGGTGGTGGCAGGGTGGCAGTAGGGTGGCAGGCAATAAGGTGATATAATCCCTAAGAACAGAAGCCAAGCGTGTAAGGGCTCAGCGTACACTGATTGGTCGACTGGTTATCGGTGACCGCGGAACGGGATGCGTTAATTGGTTCTTTGACCACCGTGTCGTGAGATGATTGGCGCTTGCCCAACGTGACGTCACCTCGTGTGTTTACTAACTTCCTCACACACACACACACACACACACACACACACGCAGCTTCGTTCATCATCAAGGAAATATTCACACAAACGTTCATTTAATAATTTATCATTAACTCTCTAACATAACATTTACAAGTTATATTTATCTCCTATGTTAATTACTCACTATAACTATCATATAATTTAACTTTTATTTTTCCACAGGTATGATTATAATTAGTAAGTAAATTATACCTATTGAGGATTATATCTTTTGTGTTAATATTTTTCTCTGGGTTAAAAAAAATGTGGCTGACAGTAAATATTTTAGTGTTTAATTCCCACTTATTTTTTTTTTCACGTAAATAATTCTGAAATGTAATTGTATTCTGATTGAGGAGGATAAATAAACGTGTCTGTCCGTCTGTCTAGCTGTCTGTCTGTGTGTGTGTGTCTGTCTGTCTGCCTCCACATCTCTATATAATGCTCTCTCTCTTTCTCTCCCCCTCCAGATTCCATTAACCTCTATCAAGTAACCGTATAATTACCCTTAATCCTTATATAAATAAAGACTATAATCACATTTCCCTTATAACCCAATTAACAGTAAGATCTTAGACAGAATTTCCATCACGTCGATATAAACAAAACACTGGTAAATATGTCACAGCTGAGGAGACACTGATGATGTGTAATAATAATAATAATAATAATAAAGGAGAAGAACAATAATAAGAAGAAACGAACTTGATAAAAATATTGACTTAAGTAAAAATATTCAAGAATTTACGTCATTGTTCCGCTGTCTGTTAAGGTGTCCTCCCCCACTAGGATGAAATAGACTCACCCACACTACCTCGTCTACTAAGGTGTCCTCCCCCACTAGGATGACTTAGACTCACCCACACTACCTCGTCTACTAAGGTATCCTCCCCCACTAGGATGACTTGGACTCACCCACACTACCTCGTCTACTAAGGTGTCCTCCCCCACTAGGATGACTTGGACTCACCCACACTACCTCGTCTACTAAGGTATCCTCCCCCACTAGGATGAAATAGACTCACCCACACTACCTCGTCTACTAAGGTATCCTCCCCCACTAGGATGACTTGGACTCACCCACAGTACCACGTCTATTAAGGTGTCCTCCCCCACTAGGATGACTTGGACTCACCCACACTACCTCGTCTAT
>CAUDMG010000916.1:1947500-1957500 GCA_958450375.1 Homarus gammarus
GTTGGTTTAGTTTTTGACGTTGGTTTAACTTTTGACGTTGGTTTAGTTTTTGACGTTTTTAACAAATTGGTTTAATTTAGTTGTGTTTTAGAGTCTATTATTTGTTGACACTTTGGGTTTATTAAAATAAATGGACTTGGTTTAGATCTCACTCACTCTCCTCTCTGTAACAAGGTTTAACGATGCACTCTAGGTGATGTGTGTGTGTGTGTGTGTGATTGATGGTGCTGTTACCGTAGACCTGGGGCCACACACACACACACACACACACACACACACACACACACACACACACACACACACACACACACACACACACACACACACACACACACCACTCCATCAAAAACTCTAAGAAAAAAGAAGAAAATAAGAGACAAGAAAAAAAGTTAATTAAAATAACAGTGAATAAAACATCAACAACGACAACAACAGATTAATTAAGGCACTCATTAACTCCTTAATTACCATACTAATTAATGAACTCAGTACTAAATGAATGAATTAAGCCGTTAACTACCAAACTACTTAATCACACATCTCTTAACTATCACACACACATATATTGTAAGGTGTCCTAGATTAATGTTTCTCCCTTCATTCTCTCCCTGTCTTCCTCCCTCGTTGACTGCTCCCTGAGACACTGTGAGTTGGAGGGAGGGAAGTAGGCAGGGGGTAGGCAGGGAGGAAGGCAGGGTGAGAGGAAGGCAGGGTGGGAGGAAGGCAGGGTGGGAGGAAGGGTGAGAGGAAGGCAGGGAGGGAGGAAGGCAGGGAGGAAGGAAGGGTGGGAGGAAGGCAGGGTGAGAGGAAGGCAGGGTGGGAGGAAGGGTGAGAGGAAGGCAGGGAGGAAGGAAGGGTGGGAGGAAGGCAGAGTGGGAGGAAGGCAGGGTGAGAGGAAGGCAGGATGGGAGGAAGGGTGAGAGGAAGGCAGGGAGGAAGGAAGGGTGGGAGGAAGGCAGAGTGGGAGGAAGGCAGGGTGAGAGGAAGGCAGGGTGGGAGGAAGGCAGGGCGTAGGTAGGGAGGAATGCAGGGTGGAAGGAAGGCAGGGCGTAGGCAGGGAGGAAGGCAGGGCGTAGGCAGGGAGGAAGGCAGGGCGTAGGCAGGGAGGAAGGCAGGGAGGAAGACAGGGAGAAGGGAGGGAGAATAAACATAAAAAATATATAACGTAAAAAAAAAAAGTTTGTTTCAATATTGTGCCCAAAATATATATATATAATCCCTTCACATTCTCTTTATTATTCTCTACTATCGGGGGAATTTTTTTTTTGTAACCTTATTCATAATTTCGAGTGAATTACTGAAGCCATTTTTTTTGTCTATGCAATTAAAAAAAACAAAAAAATAACAATAACAACAATAGACGGAATATTTTTGAAAACATGGCAGAGTCGTGAAATTCTGGACTTATTGTTATTGTGTGGATGGGGGTGTGGGGGGGTGTGGAGGGGTGTGGAGGGGTGTGGAGGGGGGTGTGGGTAGTGTGGGTGGTGACAGGTGGAGGAATGGAGTGTGGAGTGGGGATGAGAGGAGTAAGGAGTACTAATAGGATTTATACGTATAATTATGAACACAAATGCATATATCTATTTCTCTCTTTCCTTTTCCCTCCCTCCCCTCTCCCCCTCCCCCCTCTCCCCCTCCCCTCTCCCCCTCCCCCTTCCCCCTCTCCGTCTCCCCCTCCCCCTCACAACTCGCCCCAGTGGTCAAGGGTGATAATGGCCATACCGCCTGTGTATAGCCGTAAAAATTCCTCATATATATCATTTATTATTTTTTGGGTAGAGGGAGATAGGGAGGAGGGAGAGAGAGGGAGGAGAGAGGAGGAGGGGGGGAGAGGGAGAAAGGAGGGAGAGAGGGAGAAAGGAGGGAGGAGAGGGAGAAAGGAGGGAGGAGAGGGAGAAAGGAGGGAGAGAGGGTGAAATAGTTCCACACTTAAATAAATACAGTTCTGGTATGTCGTATATATACCAACATACATACCATGGCAGGGTGGATGGCAGGGTGGATGGCAGGTTGGATGGCAGGGTGGATGGCAGGGTGGATGGCAGGTTGGATGGCAGGGTGGATGGCAGGTTGGATGGCAGGGTGGATGGCAGGGTGGATGGCAGGGTGGATGGCAGGTTGGATGGCAGGTTGGATGGCAGGGTGGATGGCAGGTTGGATGGCAGGTTGGATGGCTGATAGTTTGTTGTGTTACCCTGAGTCAACCACCACCGCCCTTGGCTCACAGGTGTACACAAGACAGTCACAGGTGTACACGAGAGTCACAGGTGTACACAAAACAGTCACAGGTGTACACGAGAGTCACAGGTGTACACAAGACAGTCACAGGTGTACACGAGAGTCACAGGTGTACACAAAACAGTCACAGGTGTACACAAGAGGCTCATAATCCTCACAAATACACACAAGACAGTCACACATGTACACACCACTAGGGTTAAATCTCCAACAGAACAGGAAAATCTCTCACAAATCCTAATGTAATCCTGTGTAGCGAAATAGTTTAATATGTGGCCAGAAACTCCCGTTACTGTGCTGTGTGGGATTATCTTCTGAACACACACACACACACACACACACACACACACACACACACACACACACACACACACATTCTAGGCTGCAGTGCAAAATCGAACACCTAACTACCAATATTAATTCGCTATATATTTCGCACAAGTTTTATTCACGTCATAGGAGACCAGTTGTTACCTATAAATTCATTAAATTCCATGATAATTAAAGAACCATCACGTTAGTTAGCCTTCGTGACAACGGTGTGCAAAATTAATGGTATTATTGTAGACGAAACACCTTTGTTGCAGGTTAATTACGACTCAGGTACCAAAAAAAAAAACGAGACGGACATATCAACACAGGTGGATGATGCTGGATGGTGGTGGATGGTGGTGGATGGTGGTGGATGGTGGTGGATGATGCTGGATGGTGGTGGATGGTGGTGGATGGTGGTGGATGATGCTGGATGGTGGTGGATGATGCTGGATGATGCTGGATGGTGCTGGATGGTGGAGGATGGTGGTGGATGGTGCTGGATGGTGCTGGATGGTGGTGGATGATGCTGGATGATGCTGGATGGTGGTGGATGGTGGTGGATGGTGCTGGATGGTGCTGGATGGTGGTGGATGATGCTGGATGGTGGTGGATGGTGGTGGATGATGCTGGATGGTGGTGGATGGTGGTGGATGGTGGTGGATGGTGGTGGATGATGCTGGATGATGCTGGCTGGTGCTGACTCCACATCCCGTCAATAAACACAGAGCTACAGGTATTTCGTTCGTTATTAACCATTATGTTGTTTATGTTCGTCTGAATTGGTTGTTTTAACGTCGTGTTATTGTGTTTGTGAAAGTATGTGATTGTGTAATATATTTAAAGGGATGGAGTTAGCTTTATAATGTGTGTGTGTGTGTACGTACTTACACTCATAAATATACTTACATATCCTATATCCTATATCGCCATGTCCACTGAGTTCCTAATCTATATGACACGTCCATAACTCACTGTATGTCTTGGATATACACCTTAACCCGTGTCCAAATCTCTCTCTCTCTCTCTCTCTCTCTCTCTCTCTCTCTCTCTCTCTCTCTCTCTCTCTCAAAGTTAGGAGGTAAAACTATCGCGAGAAACTTTAATAATTCAGGACGAGAAATTCAAAACTGCATCAGTGTTTTTCTTCCAAGTGAACTACAACCATTAGTCATCCAGCGTAATAAAGGTGCAGCTTCTGAGGAGTTAATGGTGTCGTATTTTAATGGTACTCTCTCTCTCTCTCTCTCTCTCTCTCTCTCTCTCTCTCTCTCTCTCTCTCTCTCTCTCTCTCTCGTAACACAATAATATCAGGTGACCCAGGAGAGCCCAGCATGGTGACCAGTGTGTGTGTGTGTGAGTGTGTGTGTGTGTGTGTGTGTGTGTGTGTGTGTGTGTGTGTGTGTGTGTTTTATTTAAGGTAGAGTCTCAGTGTAAGTTACAACTGTCTCACTTAAAATGTGACACCCCCACTCCTACCCCCCACCCCCACTCCTACCCCCCACCCCCACTCAACCCCCACCCCCACTCCTACCCCCCACCCCCACTCAACCCCCACCCCCACTCCTACCCCGACCCCCACTCCTACCCCCTAAAAACCACCCCCTTCCCACCCCACCACCCCCACCCAACCCCCACCCAACCCCCACCCCTAACCAAACGTAACCTAACCTACCCTAACCTAACCTAACCTAATTTAACCTAACCTAACGAGAAAAAACATAACGTAGGAACCTTTGAAAATGTGACTTGTGTATGCAAATTAGCCAGCCAATTAACAGTGCACAAAGGTGATGAATTACTTACAGTGTGTGAAGCCTTAAGTATATGTTAATATCTTGTTATTTATGTTAACATTTTTACATTAATGTTTAGCTCTAGTTACGACCGGGAGTGTGTGGGGGGGGGGGGAGAATTTATTCCTCTACGAAATTAAATATAATATAACAACAGTAACCTGACCTGACCTGACCTGACCTGTCCTAGCCTGACCTGACCTGACCTAACCTAGCAACACTACACACTGTACTACCAACACACGATTGGACACACTCCTCTCAGTGTGGGTAAGAGTTCCGGGTTATATAGTGTGTCCCAGAAGATCTCCCTACCTGCCTGCCTGCTCCCTGAGGCACTGTGAACTGGAGGGAGAGAAGGAGGGAGGGAGCAGGGAGGAAAGGAGGGAACAGGGAGCAGTCAGGGAGGGAGGGAGGGAGGGAGGGAGGGAGGGAGGGACATTCTTCTGGGACACTATATATATATTTATCGAAACCTTTTTTTTATTTTTGTGCTGAAAGTCACATATTCAGGGACACTGTGGCTGAGTGGATATATTTCTCGCCTCCGTCCCTAGAGATTGTTGGTTCACAGTGTGGTGTAGTGTGACGTTAGGGGGGTGGGGGTGATAGGAAGACAGAGGACTCAACACATATAGGGACACATAGGACACAACACATATAGGGACACATAGGACACAGCACATATAGGAACACATAGGACACAGCACATATAGGAACACATAGGACACAGCACATATAGGAACACATAGGACACAACACATATAGGGACACATAGGACACAGCACATATAGGAACACATAGGACACAGCACATATAGGAACACATAGGACACAGCACATATAGGAACACATAGGACACAGCACATATAGGAACACATAGGACACAGCACATATAGGGACACAAAGGACACAGCACATATAGGGACACATAGGACACAACACATATAGGGACACAAAGGACACAGCACATATAGGGACACATAGGACACAGCACATATAGGAACACATAGGACACAGCACATATAGGGACACATAGGACACAGCACATATAGGAACACATAGGACACAGCACGTATAGGGACACATAAGCTCGTGGATGTTTACCTCACAGTTTGATGAAGGTTGATCACAAGAACGGTTCAGTTGACCCCATGGGAACAAACATGTGTCCGGTGGATATGGGAGGTTGAAGCACCTACCAGACCACTAACAAAACGGGCGTGTGGGTGGGTGTGGGTGTGGTTGTTGTCCCCAATCTATAAACGCTTTTAGTTGGGTGAACGAGTTACCCAGAGTGATTTGATGAAAGAGAAATTGAAGCGTTGTGGTGGTGATAGTGGTAGTGGTGGTAGTGGTGATAGTGGTGGTAGGGGTTAGTGATGGTGGTGGTAATGGTGGTGAGGGTGATAGTGGTGGCAAAGACAGGCGTGATAGGTCTTTACCAGCGAAGCCAGAGGGATCCAGTTGGATACACACACACACACACACACACACACTAGGGGAGATGTTATTGACGGCGGAAGAGGAGGGGACTGAGAAGAGAGAGAGAGAGAGAGAGAGAGAGAGAGAGAGAGAGAGAGAGAGAGAGAGAGAGAGACTCAACCCATTGAATAGTTGACACACCGAAACAGACAAAACAAAAATAAACTATCACCACCACCTAGCCAGCCAGCCAGCCAGCCAGCCAGCCAGCCAACCAGCCAGCCAGCCAGCCAGCCAGCCAGCCAGCCAGCCAGCCAGCCAGCCAACCAGCCAACCAGCCAGCCAACCAGCCAGCCAGCCAGCCAGCCAGCCAGCCAGCCAGCCAGCCAGCCAACCAGCCAGCCAGCCAGCCAGCCAGCCAGCCAGCCCTCAGAGAGACACTGTACTACAAGTTAACAAAAATCTTCCTTTCGGCAACACCCATTTGATGAAGTACCACACCTACAGTATCTGGTGCTCACAGTCATCCACCTGTCGAAAACAACAGCGGCCAGGAAGAACAGATCCAGCGCTTACAGACGAATATCACCCACCATACATCTTCCTGTACACAACACAACTGTCTGAGGGGGTGGAGGGGAACCATGGTACCTGACGAAGGCCCACACAGAGGATGGTGGTGGAGGAGGGCCAGGTATAGCAGCTCACGACCATGGTAGTGATGAAGAGGCTCTCTGGCTCAGGGTCGCCCTACACAAACACACACACACACGCTCGTCAATTTCTCCTGCTGGGGTAGTCCTGGGCCGATATGTTCTGGAGGTGAGGGAAATGGTGATGGTGGTGATGGTGGTGGTGATGGTGATGATGTGGTGGTGGTGGTGATAGTGATGGTGATGATGTGGTGGTGGTGTGAAGTGATGGTGGTAGTAATAGAAGGTAGAGGTAGTAGTAGTAGTAGCAGTAGTGGTAGTTACAATGCCTGGTGGTGGTAGTTACAGTACCTGGTGGTGGTAGTGGTGATAGTACTGCCTCTAGGTAGTGAACACCTGTGGTACCTGTATTTACTATGATGGTAAGAACTTCTGGTATTAACTTGCTCAGTTTGGGCAGAAATACCAACCTTACAATACTTCGCCCCCCCAAAGAACGCCAGAGCAGGCAAAAGACGAGAGTCCATAGTTGATGAGGTTCTCTACCTTCCTCATGCCCCCCCTCCTCACCCTTCACCCTCACCCCCCCTCACCCTCACCCCCCTCACCCTCACCCTCCCCCTCCACTTTTGCTACAACTTAAGTAAACCAACTTAAATGAACAAACTTAAGTGAACCGGTTAAGTGTGTCCTCATATACATACTTCTGAGGGAAATTCTGACACACACACACACACACACACACACACAGCGAGACTCCAACAATACCGTCATCAAGGCCTCCGTGATGTGAATTTGAATCCCATTTTATGTAGATTTCTTCAAGTTTATTCTTAAAGGGATGATATATATATAACTCTCAATGTTTACTTAGTTAATTAATATGTATTTTGTGATATGTAGATTATTATTATGTAGTTAAGTTAGTTAATATATGTAATTAATATGTATTTTGTGATATGTAGATTATTATTATGTAGTCATGTTAGTTAATATATGATTTTATTGATAATGTTATTGAGTCTGGTGTAGTTTTTTATAGGCCTAAAATTTATGTAGGTTTTCTGTAGGTATTTTGGTCAGAGAGGAAAATTCGTCACGGATTGTGAACAAAGACAACACGACATAACAAAGACAACACGACATAACAAAGACAACACAACATAACAAAGACAACACAACATAACAAAGACAACACGACATAACAAAGACAACACGACATAACAAAGACAACACAACATAACAAAGACAACACGACATAACAAAGACAACACGACATAACAAAGACAACACAACATAACAAAGACAACACGACATAACAAAGACAACACGACATAACAAAGACAACACGACATAACAAAGACAACACGACATAACAAAGACAACACGACATAACAAAGACAACACGACATAACAAAGACAACACGACATAACAAAGACAACACGACATAACAAAGACAACACGACATAACAAAGACAACACGACATAACAAAGACAACACGACATAACAAAGACAACACGACATAACAAAGACAACACGACATAACAAAGACAACACGACATAACAAAGACAACACGACATAACAAAGACAACACGACATAACAAAGACAACACGACATAACAAAGACAACACAACATAACAAAGACAACACGACATAACAAAGACAACACGACATAACAAAGACAACACGACATAACAAAGACAACACGACATAACAAAGACAACACGACATAACAAAGACAACACGACAACAAAGACAACAAAGACAACACGAGCCGAGGTTATGATCCCTGGTTGTGATATACGACAGAGAAACATGTGACTTACATTGATGGTCCCTCTTGTACGTCAGCTGATTGTTGTAAATAGTAAACAAACTAGGAATAACGTAACCCCTCTCTCTCTCTCTCTCTCTCTCTCTCTCTCTCTCTCTCTCTCTCTCTCTCTCTCTCTCTCTCTTAAATCATCGCCGTATTATTACAGTAGCCAGGGGTCAGGTTAGGTCAGGTCAGGTCAGGTCGAGCTCGTTGGCCTTCATCAGTAAGCATGACGTCGCTTCTCTTCTCTCTATACCAGTGTCTTTAATGGCTCTGTTTACGACTCCCTTATGGCAACCTCACGCCAGCTCTATCCCTCCTCCTTCTGCGCCTTCTTCATCTCCTGGCCTCTATCCTTCCTTCCTTTACCTTCCTCCTCCTCCTCCTCCTCCTCTCCGTCTTTTTCCCTCCTTCTTCCTCATTTACTCCTGGGCCCTACACTCTCTTCCTCCTCCTCCTCCTCCTCTCCTTCTTTTTCCCTCCTTCTTCCTCATTTACTCCTGGGCCCTACACTCTCTTCTTCCTCCTCTTTCTCCTTCCTTCTCATCTCCTGGGCTCTATCCTCTCTTTTCTCTTCCTTCCTTTTCTTCTTCTTCCTCCTCCTCCTTTCTTGGTTCTCCTCCACCTTCTCCTTCTTCCCCTTCCTCATCTCCTGGGGTCTACATTCTTCTTCTTCTTCTTCTCCTTCTCCTCCCCCTTTCCCCCCTCCTTCTTCCTTCCTCCTTCTTCCTTCTCCTCGATGCTAAGATGGGCCTTTGTTATTTATACCCCTCCTTCTCCCCTGGGTCTCTCTATGTCTGTCTGTCTGTCTGTTTCCCATTAACAATAACACCTAACGTGGCCACGGAATTTTGTGTGGGGGTGTTCTCTCTCTCTCTCTCTCTCTCTCTCTCTCTCTCTCTCTCTCTCTCTCTCTCTCTCTCTCGACCTGTATCTCTTTCTCTCACCAACACAACCAAACTCGCTTCTATAACATAAGTCCATAAGGCTATTATCCCTTGGCCTAGCTCTCTCTACATAGTATCGACTTTCTTCACTTTATTATTATTATTATTATTATTATTATTATTATTATTATTATTATTGTACTGTAAATAAACTTAAAAACAGAAGGCGGGAATAAAATAAGTATTACGTTAAATATGTAATAAGCGTATTTAAGAAGAAAGACTTACATAAAAAAAATCATTAATTATGAAAAACAAATGACGTTCCCTCATATTTTATTCAACAGTCCTCCATCTTGTTATAACTCTTCCACAAGTAAACAAACACTGGTTCATAAAAATCTCTAAGAAAAATGTTTAAAAAAATCATAAAATCCTCTTGGTAAAATTCCATTATAAAAGATCCCACCCCCCTTATTCTACCGTCGAATCTCCCAAGTCGTTTTCATCGGCACCAGGTCTTGTAATTTGTGCCATTGTGCAATCAGAACACCTTCACGCCTCCCTGGAAACCATCATCCATTTCCAAAATCACGTGAAGCAGAATTCAATTTTTTTTTCCTCCCATCCACCCGGTCTTGCATATCATCCTAAACTGGTATTAAAAAAAAAGTGATCATAATATTTCAGAAATCTTCAAATTCTTTTCATAGTTCTTGTAAAATTCATGACTAATTAATTTATTCATCTCTTTCTCTGTCTCTTAAGCGGGTATAATCGTATTCCATCAACTAAAATTAAAATATAACTCCATAAAATTTCGTTTTCCTGTACAGATAAAGACAAAATTATATCACCACTCGAGGG
>CAUDMG010000916.1:1965000-1970162 GCA_958450375.1 Homarus gammarus
AGGTTAGGATAGGTTAGGTTAGGTTAGATTAGGTTAGGTTAGGTTAGGTTAGGTTAGGTTAGGATAGGTTAGGTTAGATTAGATTAGGTTAGGTTAGGTTAGGTTAGGTTAGGTTAGGTTAGGTTAGATTAGGGTGTTTTATCTTCAGGTGAGCCACAAATCCTTCCTCAACGAGTAAGTAAGAATCAAGGGCCCTGTTGTGGTGGTTAATGGCTGCTATATATCACGTCTTCCTTGATAGACGACAACAGGAAAACAAAAATATTATCTTTCTTCTTTTTACCTTCACATATATGTTAGGAAGTTACTGAAGCATTTTTTATAGACTGAAGAGAAAGTGATGAGGTTTTTGTGGTAGGGATGTGTTTCTTAGGGATGTGTTCTTAGGGATGTGTTCTTAGGGATGTGTTCGTAGGGATGTGTTTCTTAGGGATGTGTTTTTAGGGATGTGTTCTTAGGGATGTGTTCGTAGGGATGTGTTTCTTAGGGATGTGTTCGTAGGGATGTGTTTCTTAGGGATGTGTTCTTAGGGATGTGTTCTTAGGGATGTGTTCTGAGGGATGTGTTCTTAGGTATGTGTTCTTAGGGATGTGCTCTTTGTGATGTGTTCTTGTGGTAGATAGTGATGTATTCAGAAAGAGAGGAGAGAGAGAGAGAGAGAGAGAGAGACGAGAGAGAGAGAGAGGAGAGAGAGAGAGAGAGATTCTATGATGCTCCCGATATACCAACATGATCCATATTACGAGGCTAATAAGGTCGACAATACCACCAAAGTTCAGATCACCCCCTCCCCCCCCTCCCCTCCCCTCCTCTCTCGCTGTACTCACACCCACGTGACATTGTTTACAAACACTAGCACACCACCATACTCCCAGCTGATCGGAGACGTCCCATCACCTGCCAATAACAACAATAACAAAGTCTTTAATATCTCTCTTGGTAAGTGTGAGATTTCCGACCTATATCACACGACTCTTGCATCACCGTAGGGGGGGGGGTGAGGGGGTGAGGGGTGAGGGGTGAGGGGCGAGGGGCGAGGGGTGAGGGAAGGGGGGGTATTTATGGCTTTCCGACTCTCGTAAAAGATTAAAAGTGAAACGAAAAAAAAAACGCCAAATAATTGAAAGGACGAGATTGTAAAAAAAAATAAATATAAAATAAAAAATAAAAATAAAGAAAAGTCATAAATTGGTGGCTTGAAAATATATTTGTTTTGGTTGTAAATGGTTCAGTAAATCATCGAGTGAGAGAAATAGCCTGAGTGTGAGGCGTTGTATGGGGGTTGATTTACTGCTGTTTAGAGCTATATTGAGAGAGAGAGAGGGAGAGAGAGACGAGAGAGGAGAGAGAGAGAGAGGAGGGAGAGACGGAGAGAGAGAGAGAGAGAGAGAGAGAGAGGATGAGGGAGAGAGAGAGAGAGAGAGAGAGAGAGAGAGAGAGAGAGAGGGAGGGAGAGAGAGAGAGAGACCTTTTCTCACCCTTTCTTACTCATTGGCACATACAAATAGTCTCTCTCTCTCTCTCTCTCTCTCTCTCTCTCTCCCTCTCTCTCTCTCACAGGAAGTTCATCAGGAAGCAGGAAGCACCGAATCTCAACAGGAATATAAGTCAGGGAAAGGTTTAGTAGTTGTGGTAATGGTGGTAGTGTGTGATGGTGGTAGTTGTGATGGTGGTGATGGTGGTAGTTGTGATGGAGGTGGTAGTTGTGGTGGTGATGGTGTGGTGGTGTGTGTGTGTGTGGGTGATGAGTAGATGGGTGGTGGGTGGGTTAAAACCTCTCTAATCTACCTCACTAATCTACCTCTCTAATCTACCTCACTAATCTACCTCAACTAGTCTACCTCACTAATCTACCTCACTAATCTACCTCACTAATCTACCTCTCTAATCTCACCTCACTAATCTACCTCTCTAATCTACCTCACAAATCTACCTCACTAATCTACCTCACTAATCTACCTCACTAATCTACCTCACTAATCTACCTCACTAATTTACCTCTCTAATATACCTCACTAATCTACCTCTCTAATCTACCTCACTAATCTACATCACAATAAGTTCTTCAAAATCCAAGCAGGAATTTGCCTCACAAAGTCTCATGTAAAAACGAGACTCATAGATCTTTAGCTTGTATTTAGAGTGGGTGGTGTGTGAATAATGCTGCCTCCAGAGCCTTATAGATCCTTAGAGTGAATATCAATCATGCTCGAGGATGAAAAAACAACGTTATAAGGCTCTCTACCTGGTGTAATAAGACTCTCTACCTGGTGTAACGAGAGCCTACCTGGTATAACGAGAGTCTACCTGGTATAACGAGAGTCTACCTTGTATAACGAGAGTCTACCTGGTATAACGAGAGTCAACCTGGTGTAATAAGACTCTCTACCTGGTATAACGAGAGTCTACCTGGTATAACGAGAGTCTACCTGGTGTAATAAGACTCTCTACCTAGTGTAACGAGACTCTACCTGGTATAACGAGAGTCTACCTGGTGTAATAAGACTCTACCTTAATTAGATATGAAGTGTCAGGTACCAGATTAAAAAAATACACACCCTCACTGTGTCAGGTGTCAGACAGGTGTCAGATAAATAATGCCACCCTCACTGTGTCAGGTGTCAGCAGGTGTCAGACGCAGGGCACACCTGATTCAACCTAAATGGTTGAACTACTCATTTAAACTCTAAAACAATGGAGGCTGTTACACTTAACTCTTGTGATTAAGTAAACTTGTTTTTGTGAGTCCAGTTGCTACATGGCCTGTTTACCTGGGTTGGGAGTGACGGTGAGTGACGGTGAGTGACGGTGACTCACGGTCAGTGTTGGTGAGTGACGGACAGTAGCTGTGGGTGACTGTAAAGTGTTGGTGTAGTGTTGGGAGTACAAGTATTGGTGAGTGACTGTGAGTGTTGCTGAGTGACTGGAAAATAACTATGAGTGACTGTGAGTGTTGGTGAGTGACTGAGTGTTGGTGAGTGACTGAGAGTTGCCTGAGTGACTGTGAGTGACTGTGAGTGACTGAGTGTTGGTGAGTGACTGTTTCCTAATTCTTACTTTCACTTATAATATTTTTTCCTAATTTCCTTCAACTTTCTCTCCCACAAAAGCAAAGTAAAAGGCCAGAAAAAGAAAGTTGAAGAGAAAACGTCAAATGTAAAATCTTAAAAGTTTCGCTTTCACTGCTCGTCTTTTTTCCCTACTTTCTCTCTGACTTTTTTCTCCTACTTTCTATTTTCTTTCTCTCAGTAAGTTCAGAGAATCAAGAAAGACGGGGAGAGAAAAATTTTGGTTCACTTTCCTTCGGTACTTTCTCCTCCTTACTTTCCTTCGGTACTTTCACCTCCATACTTTCTCTCCTTACTTTCCTTCGGTACTTTCACCTCCTTACTTTCCCTCCTTTCTTTATCTCTGCCTTTTTTTCCTATTTCTACGACACAGAGGAAATTAAAGAGAGAGAGAGAGAGAGAGAGAGAAACAACTGAATTACCCCTCAAGGATAAGACCTCTTCTCTCTCTCTTCCTCTCTCCCCCTCTCTCCACCCCCTCTCTCTCTCTCTCTCTCTCTCTCTCTCTCTCTCTCTTCACCATCCATCAATTTTATCTACACCTTAAGTCCACGTAATTACTAAATAATCAGCCATTACACTTTATACAGATATCCTACAAGTTAAAGAGAGAATTCCCCTCGTTATATATTTCACAGAGATTATGTGCTCCACAATTTTCTCCCGTGCGTGTTACCACCTTATATCATGGCCCCTCCCTCTCTCCCTCCCTCCCTCCTTCCCTCCCTCCTTCCTTCCCTCTTTCCCCTCTCGCTCTCTCTCCCTCCCTCCCTCCTCCCTCCTTGCATCTCTCCGGGCCCTCCCTAACCTCTTCTCACACATACACTGGGGTCTCTCTCTCTCTCACTGGGGCCCCTTCTCTACCTCGTTCATGCTCTCATTCTCCCTCACACTTTCACAATCTTTTTAACTCTCCTATTCCTTCCTCACTCTCCCTTTTCCCTCCCCCATTCCCCCTTTCCCCCCCCTCCCTCATTCTCCCTTTATCCCTCCCTCATTATCTTCCTCTCCTGCGGGGACACAGTTGAATAGATTCACCTACAATAGCAGTATCATCCAGGTATACGAGACCCCTGGATGATGAGGTTTATTGTGGCTAGGGTACACTGTAGGGTACACTGTAGGGGACACTGTAACACTACAAAGTACACTGTAACACCGCTAAGTACACAGTAATATTACGTTAACAAACTAACCACTTCCCTTCCTCTCCTCACAAAGAACAAATATCACAATCAATTTATTTACCTTCTATATCGATCTAGTTTAAGGAGACGACAATAAACACAAGGATAATTAACGAAAATATTTAGTTTACAGTATCATTAACTGCTTCGCCTCACCTGGGTATAATACTGTAACTCATTTAGAAATTCTACCTGTGGTACTTGTTGAACGCTGTTGGGATGGAAAGGTAAACAAAGATTCGAAGAGAGATTTCCGAAACACTGAACCATCCGAAACATTGAACCATCCGAAACACTAAACCATCCGAAACACTGAACCATCCGAAACACTAAACCATCCGAAAACACTAAACCACCCGAAACATTGAACCATCCGAAACACTACTATACTACTACTAACTACTATTACTACTACTATTCTTATTAGATTTTTCTTAGACAGTAGACTACTTCTTATTATTATTATCATTATTACAGACACACAGACAGCCACACGGGAGAGTAAACAGCACGACAGCACCTCACCAAACAGAACAGCTGACTCTGTTTCACCGCCTCTAGTGCCGCTGTACCACCACCGCTGGCTCCTGTTGACACGGGGAAATATTGACATTCCATTGGCTCGTCATTTCTTCATTAGTCTTATGACGTCACAATAAAGCTCTCCTATTGGCCAAACTTTTACCTGGTCCGGGTCAGCTGATGAATGTAAACCAATGAGTGTCTTTTGTCCTAATTCTCTTGTCATTCTCTTCTCTCTCTTCTTTTTCTCTTGTCCTTGTTCTAAGTCTCTTTCTTTCTTTTAATTCTTTTTCTCTTCTAATCTTTCTCTTTTTTTGGTTCTCTCTCTCTTCTCTTCAGTCTAATTCTCTCTCTCTCTAGTCTCTCTCTCCGTCTAACATCATTT
>CAUDMG010000918.1:0-13344 GCA_958450375.1 Homarus gammarus
ACCCAGATTATAGAGCGTTGTGTACAGCAAGTGAGCGAGGCCAGCAGTCACGTGTACAGCCAGGAGAGGAGGGAAGGCTACATCCGAGCTCAGGTGGTCAGCAGGGAGGTGATGAGTAGAAACAGAAGCAAGAAAGACATGTTCTCTATGGTGTGCAGCAACACCGGGTCGTAGTAGTAAAACCGGTTTTTGTATTTGATGATTTTGTTTTCTAAAGGAATATTAAATTTAATAAATGTGTCAAGATCATTCGTTTCACTATTCTGGATCATTTTCATCCTAATAAATTAACCTGATACATTTACTTTACTTTAAATAAGCTATTTAGTGGTGTTGGTAAAAGGGTGGGAATACTGAATTTTCATAAGATTTCAAGTTAAAATTTACCTAGCAAAAAATAAAAACTTTTCAAATCTGAAGATATCACATGATTCTCCACATAGAACTACATCATTAATACCATGGGCCGATTTTTCAAACTCAAAAAAAAAAAAATTCGCCCGTATGACACACCCTAATACTACATCCTTGACTACCGAAGGGTCAAGACGTACCTGGCGCTCCTCTCGGAGCAGCCAGGTCAACTGTTAAGTTGGCCCATACCAACCCCCTCCCCTGAACCACTTTTCCCCACCGGAGTATCAACAGGTTCTCGCCAAAAGTTACAATTTCATTTGGGAAAGGAATGGAACCAGTGTTAAACAGAGGTGAACATTGGTGAACAGTGCTTGAGTCAGTGAGAACAGCTCAACAGTAAAAGTCGTATTCAAGTTAACCTTCACACAGTGAGGTCCCGGGTACCCAGAGATAACGGCCCGTGAGACCCAACAACCGGCGATGTGTTAATCCGTCTACGATAGGAAGGCCTGGGGCCACACCTCACTCGTATAACACCATCTGTGAGGGAATTACTACACCACGTCAAGTCCCTCATAACACCATCTGTGAGGAATTACTACACCACGTGATGCCCCTCATAACACCATCTGTGAGGGAGTTACTACACCACGTCAAGTCCCTCATAACACCATCTGTGAGGGAATTACTACACCACGTCAGGTCCCTCATAACACCATCTGTGAGGGAATTACTACACCACGTCAGGTCCCTCATAACACCATCTGTGAGGGAATTACTACACCACGTCAGGTCCCTCATAACACCATCTGTGAGGGAATTCGTACACCACGTGATGCCCCTCATAACACCATCTGTGAGGGAGTTACTACACCACGTGAGGCCCCTCGTAACACCATCTATGAGGGAACTACTACACCACGTGAGGCCCCCCATAACACCATCTGTGAGGGAATTACTACACGTGAGGCCCCTCATAACACCATCTGTGAGGGAATTACTACACCACATCAGGTCCCTCCTAACACCATATGGGAGAGAGTTACTACACTACGTGTTTGCTGTTCAACACCTACATTAATCTGAATGTTCACTGTATGTTCCTTGACCTTTCTCTAATGAAGGCTTTTGTTAAACAACCAATGTATGTAATAAGTCATTTATGTCCAATGTATATTTTCAGCCTTCGGGCTGCAGAACTTTTTCAATAAACCGTTAATTATTATTATTATTATTACATACATATATATATATATATATATATACTTCATTTTTAGTCCATTTAACACGCGGACTTTGAACATATAATCAACGACCTCACCAGCAAGGAATCGAACCCTCGACCTACTGGGTGTGACTAGGGAACGCTTACCGGCTAGGCCACAAGGACACTAAAAGCAGTTCTAGACTCTGTTATATTTCACACAAAGCCTGTTCATCGAGCTGATGGCGCCGTGAACCTCATTGGGAAACTGCCCGTGCCTCGTATGTGGTGTCAGTAGCATTTTACCGAATCCAGCTGGTATGAAACGCGAGGTACATATATATATACTTCATTTTTAGTCCATTTAACACGCGGACTTTGAACATATAATCAACGACCTCACCAGCAAGGAATCGAACCCTCGACCTACTGGGTGTGACTAGGGAACGCTTACCGGCTAGGCCACAAGGACACTAAAAGCAGTTCTAGACTCTGTTATATTTCACACAAAGCCTGTTCATCGAGCTGATGGCGCCGTGAACCTCATTGGGAAACTGCCCGTGCCTCGTATGTGGTGTCAGTAGCATTTTACCGAATCCAGCTGGTATGAAACGCGAGGTACATATATATACTTCATTTTTAGTCCATTTAAGACGCGGACTTTGAACATATAATCAACGACCTCACCAGCAAGGAATCGAACCCTCGACCTCTTGTGTTAAATATAACAGAGTCTAGAACTGCTTTTAGTGTCCTTGTGGCCTAGCCGGTAAGGGTTCCCTAGTCACACCCAGTAGGTCGAGGGTTCGATTCCTTGCTGGTGAGGTCGTTGATTATATATATATATATATTTCATTAGCCCAATAAAGCACGCGGACTTCTACATACAATCAACACCTCAACCCGCCAGGATTCGAACCCACGGCCCACAAGCCTACATTAATCTGAATGTTCACTGTATGTTCCTTTACCTTTCTCTAATGAAGGCTTTTGTTAAACCACCAATGTATGTAATAAGTCATTTATGTCCAATGTATATTTTCAGCCTTCGGGCTGCAGAACTTTTTCAATAATCCGTTAATTATTATTAATATTATTACATACATACATACATACATACATACATCCATACATACATATAATATATATATATATATATATATATATATATATATATATATATATATATATATATATATATACATATATATATATATATATATATATATGTTGTTACGAACCCCGCCACCAATTGTCATGATCTACCTACCCAGCACTACGAACCACGCCATCTATTGTCTTGATCTACCTACCCAGCACCACGAGCAACGCCATCTAGGGACGAAACACGAGTATGACTCGTTCTTAGTTACTACTCCAGGGTTTCCCTTCTCCATATCCTGGTTGTTGCGTCACCTCCTCAAAGTCTTCTTTGTCAGCTCCAGTTCGAGGAGAGAGCAGTTCACTCTGGGAAGTGACCACAGGATCACCTATCCTGGAAACCTACGGCACAGTGACTACCTACCATCTTCTACAATACTCAGCCTTACTCGTCGGCCATCTCAGCTCCGCACCAAAGTATTTGTAATCTTATATTGCCTCCCCCATGTCCACTTGCTTCAAATTGTTTATGTTGTATAAATATGTATATACTGTTAATGTTTAGGTTAAGTATGGTTAAGGGTAAATTATAGAAAGCTGAATATTATTTTACGGAATTTATGGTACTTTATTATACACAACAAAAACTCGCATCCTTTGTCTACCCTTTTATAGTCCGATTGTCTTTGTTTTTTTGTTGTTGTTGCCGGTTGGGATCTGGGTAGACATTTAACTATATTCTAAATCCCCAACTCGTAACAAATGGCGACCGTGACAGGACTCGACCTTAAGTACCATATTCCTTCCTCCCTTGTAACTCCTTGTTAATTATTCCTCCCAGTCACAGTCATAGGCTTGTGGGCCGTGGGTTCGAATCCTGGCGGGTTGAGGTGTTGATTGTATGTAGAAGTCCGCGTGCTTTATTGGGCTAATGAAATATATATATATATATATATATATATATATATATATATATATATATATATATATATATATATACAGACAGACCCCGACTTACGACTGCTACGACTTACGACCGTCAGGACTTACGACCGCTGAGATTTTTTTTTTTCAAATGACACGCATTTTCTATACCGAAACGTTTCCAGTTAATGTAGTCTCCATGTATAATTAGAATATTATGGGGGCCCCATGTGCATTCAGCTGACTACATTAAAGGTAAGTGCTCAGTCACACTGTAACCATTCCTTATTATTTATTACTTTCACTATACTGTATCCATTCCTCATTATTCATTACTTTTACTGTAATGTATTTCATTGTAGATTATTTATTAAAAAAAAAAAAAGTAAAAATTTATCTATGTCGGACTTACGACCTGAATTTGGGTCCCTAACCCCGTCGTAAGTCGGGATATATATATATATATATATATATATATATATATATATATATATATACAGACAGACCCCGACTTACGACTGCTACGACTTACGACCGTCAGGACTTACGACCGCTGAGATTTTTTTTTCTTCAAATGACACGCATTTTCTATACCGAAACGTTTCCAGTTAATGTAGTCTCCATGTATAATTAGAATATTATGGGGGCCCCATGTGCATTCAGCTGACTACATTAAAGGTAAGTGCTCAGTCACACTGTAACCATTCCTTATTATTTATTACTTTCACTATACTGTATCCATTCCTCATTATTCATTACTTTTACTGTAATGTATTTCATTGTAGATTATTTATTAAAAAAAAAAAAAGTAAAAATTTATCTATGTCGGACTTACGACCTGAATTTCGGTCCCTAACCCCGTCGTAAGTCGGGATATATATATATATATATATATATATATATATATATATATATATATATATATATATGTTGTAGTGTCACATAAAAGGTCATTCATTTTTGAGATATAGTCATCTTTGTTTAAAATCACTACTGTGTTGGCTTTATCTGCTTTAGTGACATATTCTAAACTCATAAATAATCCTCTCAACACTGTCAACACCCAGTTCAACAAAAAACTTAAGTCCCTATTGAGAGGCAAAGCTACTCTCATTAAACATCTTACTTCAACGTCCCCTCCACTGCCTTACATGTACGGTTTAATCAAGACCCACAAGCCCAATAACCCAGCAAGACCCATCATTAGCTCTGTTGGGTCAATCTCTTATAAACTATCTAAATGGTTAGTTTCTTTACTAAACCCCCTAGTTGGCAACATTTCTAACTCCAATATCAAGAATAATATGGATCTGGTTGATAAACTCAATAACTTGCACATTAATCATGATTTTAAACTGGTCAGCTTTGATGTAACGTCACTTTTTACAAAGGTCCCAGTTGATGATTTACTAGAGTTCCTCATAGATTCCCTGGATAACATTTCACTGCCCGTCTCGAAAGATGACTTCATCGAACTCATCAAACTATGTATTAAGGATTGCAAATTCGAATTCAATGGGGAATATTATGCTCAAAAATTTGGTATGGCAATGGGTAATCCACTCTCACCTGTATTAAGCAACCTATATATGGAATTCTTTGAAAAGAAACTATTAAGTAATATTTTACCACCCTCAGCAGTCTGGTTTAGATATGTTGATGATGTATTATGTCTCTGGCCATGTAATGAGGACCTAAAAGTTTTCCTACCACAACTTAACAACTTAGCCCCCTCGATCAAATTCACTGTGGAATTAGAGCAAGACTGTAAATTGCCATTCCTAGACTGTCTGATACACAGAATAGGTAACACTTTTAAGTTCAGTATTTATAGAAAACCAACCAATGTGTGTTCATACATTCATTATTATTCTGCCCACCATAATAAAGTCAAACAGTCAGTATTTACAACAATGTTTTTACGTGCCTTGAGAATTTGCAGTCCGGAATTCATCGATGAGGAATACAAATATATATATAATATTGGCTCAAACCTTAAATACCCTAGATCTTTCATAGATAAATGCTTAAACATTACTAAGAAAACTTTTTATAGAACTGATCCCAAGCCCACCCATGACCATAAGAATATCTTAATATTACCATTTCACAAAAATTTCTCACACATTCCGGCACAGCTAAAATCTTGGAACGTCAATGTGGCATTTAAAAACTCATGCACTGTTAAACAAATGTTAATCAAGAACTCCCCCAACAACACAATTGGTTGCATTTATAAAGTTCCTTGCAAGGAATGTAATATGTTTTACTTAGGCCAGACAGGTAAAGATCTTGTAACTAGAATTAAACAACACAAATACAGTGTCAGGACAGGCCAGGAATCCAATGCTCTGTTTGTTCATTTGAGGGATAACAAGCATTGCATTGACTGGGATAATGCCTCCTCAATATTACCATGTAATTCAATTGATAGTAGGAACATCATAGAATCTAGTCTTATTAAACATACCGAAGCATTCAACATGAATTTGAGTAACGGCTATGTACAAGCTGGACAACTTTGTAATTAAGAAGATTTGTGATCAGGTGAGAGGGCGGGTCACTGTCCCATCTGACCCAACCACCAACCGTTGTGTGCCATTTAAAGATTAGTAGGGTCATTACCTGACCATTGTGGACCTGGTCTCACCCTCCTCTGTATATATTCATCTTGTTCTGCATTACTCTATCTAGTCTGTACTCACCCCTGAAGATGTGAATTACACGAAAGCGCTTGGGAACTTCGTGTTTTCTTCTTTCCTGGTGGTTATCAGCATATACCTAGATCACGCGCACCTACAGTGATTTACTTGCATATACATACATACATTCATACATACATACATACATACATATATATATATATATATATATATATATATATATATATATATATATAGACATATATATATATACAGTGAACCCTCACTTTACGCGGTTAATTCAACCCACGACGGCCCGCGTAAAGTGAGAAACGCTTAAAGTGAACAACATAACATATGGGATTAATTGAAATAGAGACCAGGAAGACCCCCAAACTCCACTTTTTCCCGACACAATACGTACGTTTTACTAAAAATAACCTCTTAACTTCATGATGGTATTCACCCACACATTATATAGAAGGGAACAGTCAATAAGAGAAGAATAAACTGAAGGTTAGGTTAGAAAAAACAAGGTTGGGGTTAACACTTACATTAGTAGAAGAGATGGGTCGGCGTAGAGGAATGGAAGCTGGTTCCAAGGCAGCGGGCAGACTACTGGCCTTCAGGTGAGTCTTCATCGGTGTCATCCACACTTACTAGTGCCTCCCTGACAAATCCCTCAAAGTCATCATCACTGTCTCTACCTCTGTCACTATCACTGGCTTGAGCTGGCTGTGGTGGGTTGCGGGCGAAAAACTATGTTATGCTTTGCTGACGGCTGGTGTTTATGTTGTCGTGATATACCTTGATGTAGGGCTCCATAGTCTGCAACAGCTGGGTAGTGAAGATTTCATACCTGTTTGCGTCAGGGTCGTCGGAAAGGAGGAGCTTCGCTTTCTCGATACACTCGATGGCACCCCTAACATTACTATGGGATAAGCGGCGTTCTTCTTGAGATGACGCACCACCTGCCTCTTCACTGACGTCATCATCATCTACCATGTCGTCGGTAGTCACATCAGGATCCCTTATCACCTCCAGGATGTCGTCGTTGGTGGTCTCGGAGAAGCTTGCAGCTGTAACACTCTGCGCAGCTTCTCTGGCAAGGTCCACTGCTACTGCAACAGTCTGAACCTCACCAATCACAGATTTACTCTGCCTAACGCCCGGAATGCCTTGCAACACATGTCTCCATGCTTGACGAACAGTTGCTACAGACAGCTGATCCCATGCCTTCACCAAGAAGTCCACAGCTTTCTTGACGTTGAATGTTCTCCAGAATTGTTTTAAAAGTACTTCTTGCTCTGCCAACTGTTGATCCTCGTCGTCTTCGCTCTTGCTATCAGTGTTGATGTCACTCAGGTTACGCAACTCTTCCTTGGTGTTGATGTAGTCGTTCAGGAGCTTGAATTTTTTAGTAGAAAGTGCAGCTTTTACATTACAGATTAACTCTTGGTCCATGGGCTGTAATATAGACGTAGTGTTGGGAGGAAGAAAGACCACTTTTACGTTGGGGTGACGATCTAACAGTAGGGGCGAGTGTCCTGGTGCGTTGTCCAGCAGCAACAAAATCTTGAATGGCACATTCTGTTGCTCACAGAATTTCTTCACATTGGGAACGAAACAGTCATCAAACCAGGAGAGGGACAGTGTAGAGAACATCCACGCCTTACATGCAGTCAGCCAGTGGACATTTAGCTTGGTCATGTCCATGTTCTTGTAGGAGTGCGGCTTGTGTACCGGAGGCATTGGTGGTAAACAGGACGGTGATGCGCTCCTTCTGCAACTTCCGGCCCCGACACTTGCTGGCATTCTTCACAACGAAGGTCTTGGAAGGTAGTTTTTTTCCAAAAAAGACCAGATTCGTCCATGTTAAACACCTGGTCGTCGGTGTACTGTCCTGCCTCCATAATCTCACGTAAAAACGGAGGAAATTCCCAAGCCGCAACACGGTTAGCACTAGCTTCTTCACCACCAATGTTGATATTGGTGATCTGTTTCTCTTCTTAAACTTCTGTAACCACCCAGAGGAAGCATTAAAGGGTTTGGGGTCTGTAATTCCCATCTTTCGTGACACTGCAGCATACAGTTCATGTGCATACTCCTTAACTGAGCGTGTGTCCACCGCCATGTTCCGTCGCGCCTGACGCACCAAGTAGCTCACAAGTAATTTTTCTGTCTTGAGAAGCACCTGGTTGTGGCAATACTTGATCATAGAAGCACCTGTAGACTTTGTGATGTTCATGTGCTCCTTTATCTTGGCGGCATCCTTCTTAATGGTCCTGATCGGAGACTCATTAACACCATGCTGGCGCGCGAGATCAACCTGTCTTGTTCCTTTCTCCAACTCTTGTATGATCTTATACTTAATTTCGTAGCTTAAGGAACGTCGTATCTTCTTTGCCTAAGGGCAGCTGGGTCCAGGTAAGGAAAGGTTTCTCTCTGGGGGCGGTGGTCCGGCGGAAGCCATTTTACAGCCCATGGACCAAGAGTTAATCTGTAATGTAAAAGCTGCATTCTCAACAAAAGTATTCAAACTCCTGAATGACTACACCAACACTAGGGAAGAGTTGCGTAACCTGAGTGACACCACCACCGATAGCAAGAGCGAAGAAGATGAGGATCAACAGTTGGCACAGCAAAAAATACTGTTCAAACAATTCTGGAGAGTATTTAACATCAAGAAAGCTGTGGACTTCTTGGTGGAGTCATGGGATCAGCTGTCTATTGCTACAATTCGTCACACATGGAGACATGTGTTGCATGGAATACCAGGTGAGAGGAGGAGTCAATCTGTGACTGGTGAGGTCCAGAATGTTGCAGTAGCAGTGGACCTTGCCAGAGAAGCTGCGCAGACTGTTACAGTTCCTGGTTTCTCCGAGACCACCAACGACGACATCCTGGAGGTGATCAGAGATCCTGAAGTGACTGCCGACGAGATGTTGGAAGAAGATCACGTCAGTGAAGAGGAGGAAGAAGGTGCATCATTCTCCGAAGAACACAGTTTAACTCATAGTGATATTAAGGGCGCCATGGAGTGTGCAGAGAAAATGAAGTCCTTCCTTTCCCGCGACAATGACGATGACCGCTATGAAGTCTTCCATATCCGGCTGGTGCAGGCTATGGAGCCGTACATCACGGTGTATCACGACAACATAAACACCAGCCGTCAAAAAAGCATAACCGAGTTCTTCGCCCGCAACCCACCACAGCCAGCCCAAGCCAGTGATAGTGACAGTGAAGATGACTTTGAGGCATTTGTCAGGGAAGCCCTGACAACTGTAAGTGACAGTGATGGTGATTCACCTAGTAATGGTGATTCACCTGAGGGCCAGTAATCTGCCCTCTGCCCCGTATGCCGACCCATCTCTTCTACTACCGTAAGTGTTCCACCTAACTTTTAGTTTTTCTAACTTAGCCTTTATTTTTCCTAAGTTAACCTTTATTTTTCCTAACCTAACCTCTTCTATATTACTTGTTTTTTCATACCATCATAAAGTTAAGATAAAATTTGTACTACAACATAGTTGTGTGTCGTCAAAAAGTGGAGTTTGGGGGGTCGGCCCGGACTCTATTTTAATTAATCCCATATGTTATGTTATTCACTTTACGCATTTCTCACTTTACGCCGGACCCTGCTGGTTGCATTAACCGCGTAAAGTGAGGGTTAACTGTTTCCCGTATTTTTCGGCTTGGAAGACGCTGCATCAAGGAAGACGCACCCTGATTTTGGAAATGAAATTCTAAAAAAAAAAAATTAAAGTTTTAGCCCACCTGGGCACAGGTCACTGACCCACATTGGGGCCTAGGGGGCGAAAATGTAATAAATAATAATAATAATAATAATAATAATAATAATAATAATAAAGAAATACAAAAATGAAGAAAAATATCAAGAGTGAGAAACAATATACCTGTATGTATGATGTGTTGTCAAAGTAAGAGAAACCATTGAGACCATACAGAAAGTCAGATCATCAACCTGGGACTTGGTCACATAGCAGCAGGGTCTACCATTAGACAATACATTATGCTTCCAATATCTTCCCCGAAGGTAGTACCTCCTTGTTTGGTACATTAGCTGCCTAATACCTACACCAGTGTAACCGTTGCTTGATATACAGTCCTTTTGGCATAAGTACACACACCTCTTTGAATATCATCACTTAGAACTGCTTATCAGTCATCATTTTCATCAATTTAAAAAAAAATCTGTATAAGAAGGTGAAATCTTTAATACAGCACTCATTTTATACACCTGGTCACCTCCACATCTTAGGGGCTGTAGTGTTTACATTCTTTCTCTTGTTTTGTGGCATGACAATGACGGGAAATATTTTCCAACAGTAGAAGGTAAGCAAATGTAAACATGTATATCAACGTCTATATAAAACAAAAAATCTTTATTTAATAACAAAATAAAAGTAAAAAACAACTCGTTTTTTGCAAAACCAGAGACTGATTGGTTCTGCATAATTATAAAACTGAAGAAAATAAGTCCTCCATTGTAGCTGTATTAAAATTAATGTAGAAAAATTAATATGGTTGTTTTAAGTAATGTTATTTAATGTTAATAAATGGAACAATGGAAGTAGCTAACAATTAAGGGTAAAAAAAAGTGAGGTCGTGTATGTAAGTAAGCACATGTGTAAACATATCATCATTACTCTACATAAGAATATGAAAACAACACTTATTTACTGTTCATATATGTTTTAATTAATGTTTTTGAATAAAAAAAATTCTACCCACCAGTGGTGGTAAAGTTGAAAACATAAGGACAGCCAATGTTGTTGTGTGTGTGTTTTTACTTGGATGACGAAGTTGTATTTAAATTTGGAAGATTTTAATTTTGTGGGGTTTTTACAGTCTAAATGGGTATCCAAATATGAGAGCCTACTGTAAATAGGTGTCCAAATATGAAAGCCTACATATAAAGAAACAAACATTCCTGCATTTGAGACCAGCAGACAACCTTTAGCAATTCTTCAATAGATGGCGCTGCAGCACCACTGCCATTAGTAAACAAACCACACAGCAGCAAGGGTTTTTTTTTTTTTTTGCAATATATCAACAATATTAGTGAAATCAATAGTTTTATAGTACAGGTTGACCATCAAAAATCCGGCAATCGATAAACCGGAACCTTCAGTTTTCCGGCATGGATTTCGGAGCGCATTTTCAAATATATCTTTGTTTATTTAATAAAGATATATGTTTTAGCTCATAAAATTCATACAAATTACCCAGCCAGAATATAATTTACATTGCTGGAATTCTTACAATTTGATGATCATTTTGAATATAAACATCATAGATTTTGCATTAGACATACAAATTTTAGAGCTAATGTTTACTCTGAGTAAATATGTTATCTTTTGTGCAAAATATACAACATTTATATTCAAAATATTCCTGGTCTTACAAGGAATCCATCAATGTCAACTATATTATCCTAACTTAAGTGTTTAATTTTCTTTGTTTAAAGGACTGTACAGGTAGTCATTTTCTGTTAAACTTATACAGCAAATATAACCATCAGTTTTCCGGCCTTTTCGAAAATCCGGCACTCCTCAGGTCCCGAGGTTGCCGGATTTTTGATAGTCAACCTGTACTGTATAGAGAATACTTGTAATAGTTAAGTACTGTAATGAGGTAACAGTCTTTGCAAGGGGCTGATTTTAAAAACCTCTGCTAAAACTCATTGACTAGCATCCTGGAAGACACATGGTAGTTTTCGAGGTATATTTTTGTCATAAAAAATGCGTCTTTTAAGCCAAAAAATACGGTATATGTAACCGGTCGGAAATTACTGGACTTTTAATTTCTCACTTGACTTGGGGTTTATTAAGGATTATCAGATGGTAATTGCAGTGGAAGCGCCCCTTTGAGAAAAATCCCGAACCAGCACAAGACCACTTAAATTAACTAACAAAATAAATTTTCCGTGACCCGTGGAAGGTTAGCATCTGTAACTGGGATGAATGACACACTGTAAAATTTAGACACTTATATTCCCTCCAACACTACAAACACAATCAAATAATGGTACACGAAAAAAGCGCACCTCTTAACCTGAACTTAAAACACTACTCTGGGGAATAAAAGTTATACATGATATTGAAATTATTAGAAACTCAGACAATGCCTCATTAGACAACAATAAATTCAAAGTATTAAGAAGTGTTGCTTGCACACATGAAACAGGCCTTAAGGGTTTTCACAAAATAATATCCAACACTGCGGAAGTGGTATAAAAATAAGAAATTATTAATTCCACCATGAATAGGCCTAAAGGGCACTCAATATAATTATGTTACACCAACAGATGCAGGCCTTAAGGGTTTTCAACAAAATAATATCAATCACTGAGAAAATGGTATTAAAAAAATGAGAAATTAATAACTCTACAATGAATAGGCCTTAAAGGCACTCAACAAAATTATATCAAGCACTGAGAAAATGGTATAAGAAAATAACAACTTATTAACTCCACCCTGAGTAGGCATTCAGGGCACTCCACAAAATTGTATTACTCCAACAGATGCACACCTCCTAACCTAACTTAAACACTACTCTGGGGAACAAAGGTTATACCTGAGATTGAAATTATAAAGAAATATTAAATGCATTATAGGAACTAAATCACAGTATCACTTACAACACAAGGGAGAAAACTCATCTGAAAAAGTTCCCTCATTCTCTGGTTTCAATTAGTGCCACAAACATTAAAAACAATACTATCACAATTATTTAAGAAATATTAATTACACACAGCAAGACAATATCAGTAACTAAAAAAATATTATCACCAGATTAAGAAGTTACTGAATCCACCAATACCTGTAGGGGAAGTAGGGGCAGGGGGAGGAGGGGAAAAGGGAGGAAGGGCGGTGTGAGGAGGAACAAGAGAAGGAGGGGAAAAGGGAGGAGGGGCGGTGTGAGGAGGAACAAGAGAAGGAGGGGCGGGGGGAGGAGGGGCGTAGGGAGGTGGGGTGGAGGGAGCAGGAAGGGGCAGGGGAGAGTAAGAGGGGCGGAGGGAGTAGGAGGGGCGAGGGAAATAGAAGGGGCAAATGGGGAGTAGGAGTCTCATGGATCTTCTTGCACCTCAGT
>CAUDMG010000919.1:0-10760 GCA_958450375.1 Homarus gammarus
TATATATATATATATATATATATATATATATATATATATATATATATATATACACACAGTGAACCCTCACTTTACGCGGTCAATTGAACCCACGGAGGCCCGCGTAAATCGAGAAACGCGTAAAGTGAACAACATAACATATGAGATTAAATGAAATAGAGACCGGCTGACCCCCAAACTCCACTTTTTCCGACACAATACCTATGTTCTAGTAAAAATAACATCTTAATTTTATGATGGTACACGCACACAATTAATACTTAAGAGAAATAGAGAAATACAGTCGCCAAGTTAATGTCCATTCAAATAATGGACTCAACTCCCTCCCCCTCTTCTCACACTCCTGGCTCTTCCCTCTCTGAGAAATGTTTGGGGGAAAACCACTAGATTCTAAGGTATAGTAATAAATAATACCTGAAACTAAAGTTAGAATAATATAATTGACATTGCTGGATTCCTTGTAAGACCAGGAATATTTTGAATATAAATGTCATATATTTTGCACAAAAGATAACATATTTGCTCTGAGTAAACAAAATACTTGCATTAGATCTAAAATTTGTATGTCTAATGCAAAATCTATGATGCTTATATTTAAAATGATCATCATATTGTAAGAATTCCAGCAATGTAAATTATGTTCTGGCCGGATAATTTGTATGAATTTTATGAGCTAAATAAAAAAATTATACTTCACCCGCGTATATGAGTAGATGCACCGCGTAAAGTGGGAATTCCGGTTCTGGCAGGGTACCACGTAAATGTAGAAACGCGTAAAGTGAAACCGCGTAAAGCGAGGGTTCACTGTATATATATATATATATATATATATATATATATATATATATATATATATATCTTGATAAAATCACACGGGAAAATGGAAACAACGGAGTACCTTAGCTTTCGTCTTTATTCAAGACATCTTCAGAGGCAACTGGATTACATGGACAGAGAGAGGCTTAAATATACAGGGTGACCTTAAAAACATGAGGTCAGGTCTTAATGATGTCATCCACTAATCCCCACCCCAACACACACGTAGAGGAGCTAAAGAGAAGGGGGGTGACGTGACTAGTCAGGACAGGTCAAAAAGAAGGGGCCCACAAAATAAAATTAAATATATATATATATATATATATATATATATATATATATATATACTGTATATATATACATACAATTAACACCTCAACCCACCAGGATTCGAACCCACGGCCCACGAGCCTATGACTGTGACCGGGGAACTCTAACCGCTGGACCACCAGGATACTAAAAGCAATCCTAGACTTTGTTATATTTCGCACAAAGCCTGTTCAACGAGCTTATGGCACCGTGAACCTCTAATGGGGACTACCCGTATCACATAGGTGGTCAGAGTAACGTTTTACCAAATCCGGCTTCGAAACACGAGGATCCATATATATTTCATTAGCCCATTAAAGCACGCGGACTTCTAAATACAATCAACACAGGTGTTGATTGTATGTAGAAGTCTGCGTGCCATATATATATATATATATATATTGTTACGAGTTGGGGATTTAGAATATAGTTATACGTCTACCCAGATCCCAACAGGTAACAACAAAAAAAAACAAAGACAATCGGACTAAAAAAAGGGTAGACAAAGGATGCGAGTTTTCGTTGTATATAATAAAGTACCATAAATTCCTTAACAAAATATTCAGCTTATACACTACCCTTAACCAAACTTAACCTAAACACGAACAGTATATACATAGTAATAAAACATAAAACAATAGTGAAGCAATGTGGAGGGGGGAGAGGCAATACAAGATTACAAATACTTAAGTGAGGAGCTGAGATGGCTGACGGGCAAGGCTGAGTATGGTAGAAGACGGTAAATAGTCACTGTGCCGTAGGTTTCCAGGATAGGTGATCCTGTGGTCGCTTCCCAGAGTGAAGTGTGTCCTCTCCTCGAATTGGAGCTGACAAAGTAGACTGAGGCGGAAGTGACGCAACAACCAGGATATGGAGAAGGGAAACCCGGGAGTGGTAACTAAGACGAGCCATACTCGTGTTTCGTCCCTAGATGGCGTTGCTCGTGGTGCTGGGTAGGTAGATGAAGACAATCGGTGGAGGGGTTCGTAACACACCCCCCCTCCAAAGACCTTCGTAGCGCGGGCGCGAAGGAGGTGATCACCTGGTGCGTCTGGAGAGTAGCTGCTACATTTCCACTGGAGCTCGGGATAAGGAGTCTGCAATCAGGTTTTCCACCCCCTTTATGTGCCGGACTTGTAGATTATACGGCTGGGTGAGGAGAGCCCAGCGGAGGATTCGCTGGTTGGAGGTCTTGTTGGTTTGGATGAACGTGAGTGGGTTATGGTCGGTGAAGACCAGGGTTGTTTGTGGGCAAGACTGGAGGTAACATTCAAACTTCTTTATTGCCAACACCAGAGCCAGGGCCTCCTTCTCTATGGTCGAGTAGTTGGTCTGATGTTTTTTCAACTTGGCAGAGTAATATGCCACAGGGTGAAGGACATCAGTGGTTGGGTCGGGTTGTAGGAGCACAGCCCCCACTCCGACACCACTAGCGTCGATTTGCAGATGGAAGGGCAAGGTGTAGTCAGGGGGGTGGACTACAGGCTTAGAGGCAAGGAAGGCTTTGAGGCGGTGGAAAGACTGGTCGCACTTCTGGTTCCAGATGTAAGGGACCGCAGAACTGGTAAGGTCTGTGAGGGGTCCGGCCACGCTGGAGAAGTTACTGCAGAACCGACGGTAGTAGCCGCACATCCCCAGGAAGCGCATGAGTTCCTTCCTCGTCCTTGGAGTGGGGAAGGACAAGATGGCTTCAACGTTTGCGTCCTTGGGTCTCACCATACCATGCCCAACGATATGTCCCAGGTAAGTCACCGAGGCCCGGCCAAAAGCAGATTTAGCCAGGTTTATGGTGAATCCAGTCTCTTGCAGTCGTGCAAACAGTATCTCCAAACGCACCAGATGTTCGTCCCAGCTGTCCGACACCACCACCAGGTCATCCAGGTAGGCGAACGTCCCACCTAGGTCTTGAATAAGGTAGTTTATGGCCCTCTGGAATGTGGCCGGAGCATTAGAAAAGCCAAACGCCATAACCAAATATTGAAAAAGACCAAATGGAGTTATAAATGCCGAGATTATTTTTGCCCTATCCGTGAGTCCTACTTGATAATAGCCTTTCAACAGGTCTATGGTACTGATAAATTGGGCACAGCCTATGCTGTCTATTATATCTTCAATCAAAGGTAAAGGGTAGGAGTCAGAGACAGTGACCTGGTTCACTTTACGATAATCTGTACAGAAACGAAAGGTGCCATCGGGTTTTGGAATGAGAAGGCAAGGTGAAGCCCAGGGGGAGGTACTAGGCTCAGCTAAGTTATGCTTTAACAAAAAATCTACCTCCTTTTTCATGATCTCTTTTTTTTGTGGATTTAGTCGATATGCTGATTGCCTAATGGGTTGTACATCATCTGAGATTAGCTTAATATCATGTTTAAGTATATTGCAAAACCCTGGGAGGTCTGACGTGACTTTAGGAAATGTTGATAATAACTTAGTGAGATCTTTTGCTTGAGATGGATTCAGAACAGAAAAATACTCATCCAAATTGTTGAGTATGTGACTGTTAGCAGGGTTCTCTTTAGGTAGAGGGAAGTCTAAATTCTCCAATAGGTCCATGTCATCTGTCTCCGGCCCTGACAAAACCGTATGCAATACAGGTAGGCTTACAGCCTCGGGGATGTCTTCCTCTGACTGCCTGGAATGGTAAAGTTTCATGAGATTAATGTGAACAAGTTGTGAATCTTTTCTGCGATCAGGAGTATGGACTATATAGTTGAGAGGAGATAGTTTATTAGCAACTATATAGGGACCAGTAAACTTGCTTTTAAGGGGAGAGCCTGGAATGGGTAGAAAGAGTAACACTTTGTCACCTGGAGAAAATGATCTTTTAACTAATTTAGGTTGGGACTTCACCATTTTCTCTTGGACTTTTTTTAAGTTTGACTGAGCAATGGTTCGGACTTCAGTTAATTTGTCCCGTAAAGTGTCAATGTATTGGGAAACTGTTGCGGGCTTAATAGAGGGAGTGTCAAACCACTGCTCCTTTACTATTTTAAGGGGTCCCCTAATTTGTCTCCCATATAGTAACTCGAACGGGGAGAATCCCAATGACTCCTGGGGACATTCCCTGATGGCAAAGAGTAACAAGTCTATGCTTTCATCCCATTCCTTTTGGTGTTCTATACAGTATTTTTTGATCATTGATTTGAAAGTTTGATGGAACCGTTCCAAGCAACCTTGGGATTGTGGGTGGTAAGCCGAAGATGTACAATGGTCCACACTGAGGTCTTTCATCACCTGTTCGAAAAGATTGCTCGTAAAATTGGTGCCCTGATCAGATTGGATCTCTTTAGGAATGCCCACTGAAGTGAAAAGATGCAAAAGATGTTTGATTACGTTTTTTGAAGTGATGCTTTTAAGGGGAAAAGCCTCAGGATAACGTGTACTGGTATCCATAACTGTGAGCAGGAATTGATTTCCCTTCTTAGTCTTTGGTAATGGGCCCACACAATCCACAACAATCTTTTCAAATGGGGTAGAAAATACTGGGATGGGCTTAATGGGAGCTGCTGGTATACTTTCATTTGGTTTTCCTACCATTTGACAAATATGACAAGATTTTAGGTATTGTGACACATCCTTCCTAAGTCCAGGCCAGTAATAGTGTTGGAGGAGCTTTTTATATGTTTTCAGGATTCCCAAATGTCCTGAAATACCATCATGGGCAAGGGCAATTAATGCTGGTCTGACTGAAGCTGGAATTACCACTTGATGTATTTCAGACCACGTGTCTAGATGGGCAAGCTCAGGGGGCCTATAGGCCCTCATCAAAACCCCTTCATGATAATAAAAACACGGAAGGGTATTAAAATCTTTACCCTCAACTGCTGCATGATGAAGTTTATTCAAAGATGGATCAGATTGTTGGGCTTTAACGAGCTCATCCTTACTAATCGTCTTATTGTACAGATCTTCTGTGGGTAGGAAGATATTGGAGGTGGTTTTAGATGAAGAGGGCCCATTCCGCACACTCTGTGACCGGGTGACAGCACAAGATGGGAAAAGATGAGGAATAGTTTCTTTAAGGTCAGTGGTGGAGTTGACAGGTAAGGGAGAGTCGACTGTCTTTATGTTAGGAACCACTAGATCTCCTACCAAGTCATTACCCAATAATAAATGAATGCCGCACACAGGCATTGGGTCTTTCCTAATGGCTATTTGCACTTCCCCAGTAATCAAGGGACATTGGAGGTGCACTTTAGCTAAAGGATAGGAAGAATGGGACGAGAGATCTGAAATTAGAACACTCTCATTTGTAAATGCGGTAGATATATCAGGAATGACGTTAAACAGGAGGATAGATTGTGCTGCGCCCGTATCACGTAGTATACGAATAGGGAAAGAACGAGACCCCTCTATGATTGAAATTTTTCCCTCATAGGTGAATGAAGAGAAGAGATCCTGATGGGGTCTTTCCACATTGGCATTTGCTATTGGTTTGGATTTGGGATCCAGGGAACTACTTTTAGCAATTCGACACTTTGGGTGTTTACAAGTCTGGATCGTATGGCCTGGGATTTTACAGTAAGAACAAGTAAGCTTGGTTGCATCGGGGGGAGTAGGTGTGGGACCTTTCGACCTACCACTCACGTTCCCAAGGTTATCATCAGAGGAGGACCTAACATGTCGGGAAGTACCACGTTCTCTACTGCCCAGTGACTCCACCAACAAAGCATACGCATCAGCCAGCTCAGCAGCACGCCCTAAATTAACCTCTCCACGCTCCTCCACATGCTTCAAGATGTGAAATGGTATCTTGCTTTTCCACTCCTCCAGGACTACCAAATTTAACAAATCCTGAAATGTGGAGGTCTCTGTAGCCTCTAACCACTTCTTAAAAAACCTAAGCTTTTCTTGAGCAAACTCAACAAATGTGTGTGAAAATGGTTTGGTTAGTTTACGAAACTTCTGCCGGTATCCATCTGGCGTGATAGCATAAGAGGTGAGGATATTCTTTTTTACGTTATCATAGTCATCAGTCTGGTCTAAACAGTTATAAACTCTACGAGCCTTACCATATAATTTAGGAACTAACACTGACACCCACTGGTCCTTTGGCCACTCATTCTTCGCGGCTATTTTCTCAAAAGTCCTAAATGACCCGTCCATATCGGATTCATCAAACCCGGGAACAAGGGAAGAAGCAGTAGCAGGGTTAAAAGCAGCGAGTTTCTCTCTTAATGCCACTTCTTTTGATTTAAACTCCGATGTTAAGGTGACTTCTGTCTCTCTCACCTGTAGTTCTTTCAGTTTAACCGCCTGCACCAACTTGGCCTGTTCCACCCTTTCTTCATGGTCCAACTTGTACTCCAACTTGGCCTGTTCCAACTTGGCCTGTTCCATCCTTTCTTCATGGTCCAACTTGGCCTCCAACTTGGCCTGTTCCAACTTGGCCTGTTCCATCCTTTCTTCAGGGTCCAACTTGGCCTCCTGCTCCAACTTGGCCTGTTCCAACTCGAGTTCTTTCATTTTGATTTGGAACTCGAACCTAGCTCGTTCTAGTTCTAAGGGGTCTATTCGTTGTGTTTCTTCTTGAGGGCTAGCCAGACCTGAGGCAACTTCTGGGTGAGGAGGGGTGGTGGATAGTGGTTGAAGTTTCTTGGACATGGGCGTTAATCTGTCAACAGCGGATTCTTTTAAAACTTCTTGTTGAACCAACACTTCAATCACATGATTTTTTAACATTTCCTTAGTCAGTTGCTGTGAAAATGGGATATTGTAATAGTTGGCTATTTCTTTCCATTCTTTCTTCAGGATATTAACACGTAATTTAGCTACAGAAGGATTTTCAATAAAATCCTGAAGATCAAAACCTGAGGTGGCCATTGTTAATAAAAATAGGATAAATTAACTAATGGTCAAAAGCTAAGATAAGTGGATAACCCTAGAAAATATCACGGCAGTGGATAACCAGAAAGTCCCGGAAACTAACCAAGTTATACCTAGGGAAATTACACTTATGATTATTGTTCTTCCGAGAAGATCCTTAGATAAGGACAAGAGACTTGAAAGAGGTAGGGCGTATTACGGCATTAATATAAAGATCCGGATTAACAACCCTGATATACTTGAAAGAGGTAGGGCGTATTACGGCATTAATATAAAGATCCGGATTAACAACCCTGATATACTTGAAAGAGGTAGGGCGTATTACGGCATTAATATAAAGATCCGGATTAACAACCCTGATATACTTGAAAGAGGAAGGGCGTATTACGGCATTAATATAAAGATCCGGATTAACAACCCTGAGATACTTGAAAGAGGAAGGGCGTATTACGGCATTTAAATACAGATCCGGATTAACAGCCCTGAATGAGATAATGAGAAGAACAATAATGGAGGCTTTATAATTATGGGGTCCTGGTAGAGCGGGGCGTCCCAAGATATCACTTCACTCTAAACTAGTAACTACGGAACAGCCTACTCTGGAGTGAGGGTACGGCATTAAACAGATCCGGATTCTTCCCTACACTCGATAAGACTTACCACACGACTGCCACGTGTAATAACAGGTAAGCCTTATGACACTTGGAACCTATTATCCTACGTCTGTCACTCTTACTATACGGTAATACCAATATATGCACACACATATGAAGGAAACTTTAAACCACCGTAAAGCAATTGTAAACAGAAGTGACTGGGAGGGGTAATTAACACTGAGTAACAAGGGAGGAAGGAATATGGTACTTAAGGTCGTGTCCTGTCACGGTCGCCATTTGTTACGAGTTGGGGATTTAGAATATAGTTATACGTCTACCCAGATCCCAACAGGTAACAACAAAAAAAAACAAAGACAATCGGACTAAAAAAAGGGTAGACAAAGGATGCGAGTTTTCGTTGTATATAATAAAGTACCATAAATTCCTTAACAAAATATTCAGCTTATACACTACCCTTAACCAAACTTAACCTAAACACGAACAGTATATACATAGTAATAAAACATAAAACAATAGTGAAGCAATGTGGAGGGGGGAGAGGCAATACAAGATTACAAATACTTAAGTGAGGAGCTGAGATGGCTGACGGGCAAGGCTGAGTATGGTAGAAGACGGTAAATAGTCACTGTGCCGTAGGTTTCCAGGATAGGTGATCCTGTGGTCGCTTCCCAGAGTGAAGTGTGTCCTCTCCTCGAATTGGAGCTGACAAAGTAGACTGAGGCGGAAGTGACGCAACAACCAGGATATGGAGAAGGGAAACCCGGGAGTGGTAACTAAGACGAGCCATACTCGTGTTTCGTCCCTAGATGGCGTTGCTCGTGGTGCTGGGTAGGTAGATGAAGACAATCGGTGGAGGGGTTCGTAACAATATATATATATATATATATATATATATATATATATATATATATATACACAGACCCCGACTTACGACTGCTACGACTTACGACCGTCGGGACTTACGACCGCCGCAGATTTTTTATTAAAAAAAAAAAAAAAAAAAATATTTTTTTTTTTTTTTATTTATTTTTTTTTTCAAATGACTCGCATTTTCTATACCGAAACGTTCCCAGTTAATGTAGTCTCCATGTATAATTAGAAAATTATGGGGGCCCCATGTGCATTCAGCTGGGAGCGTCTGGCATATAGTAACCATTTCGCTACTATTTGCCAGACGCTCCCACGGCTTGACACAACCACTCTCCCTGCTTACCTACCAGCCCCCCTTCCCACTGACTTAGTAGAAGAATTTGACGTAGCAAAACGCCTGGACAAACTAAAATTAAAACGCTCTACCACACCCATTGACTTACCAATGAAACTCTTCAAGGAGTTCTCCCCGGAGCTTGCTAAACCCCTTTGCTCCATCATCAATGCTTCTCTCAGTCAAGCCAGATGCCCAGCTGACTGGAAGACCTCTTATGTATCACCAGTGCCCAAGTCAACCAGCCCACAATCCTTAAATCAGCTACGACCTATTGCAATCACCCCAATACCCAGCCTAATCTGTGAAAGTTTTGTGTTCGACTGGGCTTATGCTGATAGTGCAGGAGTCGTAGACCCTCAGCAATTTGGCAACATGAAAACTTCCTCCACCACTCACTGTCTTGTCAGCTTTCTCGATTACATATACCGCCATCTCGAGAAACGAAAAACGTCTGTAGCTGTCGCCTTCATTGATTTCACTAAAGCGTTCGACCTAGTCGACCACAATATAATCATCAACAAAGCTATTGACCTCGGGCTTCGAAGAAGCCTCATACCATGGCTTACAGACTTCCTCAGTGACCGACGCCAAGCTGTACGCTTCCGAGGGGCTGTCTCCACCTTTCAGTCACTCACCTGTGGCGTCCCCCAAGGCACCAAGATGGGACCACTCTGCTTCCTTATGCTCATCAATGATGCCCTAAGAGAAACCCCTGCTCACTGGAAATATGTCGACGACTCCACCATTGGGATCAGCGTCAACAATTCTGCTCCCAACTATACCGCCCTTTAGGATTTATTGAACAGTCTCCAAAACTGGGCTACCAACAACCATGTCACCATCAACCATACCAAGACCATGGTTATGCACATCAACCTCTCCTCCGACATTGTCCCACCTCCTTCCATTACTCTAGGTCCGAACACACTTCAGGTTGTAGATTTCACGAAGCTCCTCGGCGTCACCATAGACAACAAACTAAATTGGAAACCACACGTCAATGAAGTTGTCAAATCCTCCAGTTTCCGTCTCCACCTCCTCCGCCGACTCAAGTCCCTCGGAGTTCCTGCACACGAGCTCCTCAGTGTTTACACAACATTCATACTTCCCAAGCTCACCTATGCCTCCCCCACCTGGTCTTCCTCCCTAAATGCCACACAACGTAAACACCTAGAAAAAGTGCAAAAGAGGGCATGCAAGATTATTCTCTCCCCCTCCTACTCCACATATCAAGAAGCGCTCAACACACTGACCCTTTCGACTCTCACTGACCATCACCACGACCTCATCTGCAAATTTGGTAAGAAGCTTCTACACCATCCCCGACACCGGCTCCTACTACCACCCGAGGTCCCTTGTCCGAGAATTGCTGTTCGACACCACAACCGCATCCAGCCCATACGTGCACGAACTGATCGCTATAAGAACAGCCCAGTCCCAACCATTGTAAAAATTATCAATAACTTGTAATACTGTAACACTGTCACTATGTTGAAATGAACTGTAGTTTGAGCTTTTCCCCATCTAAGTTATTATATGTCTTATTTGTGTCACTTATGTTACTTGTATATTATTTGTAATTCGTAACCCATTCCCCAAATATGTAACTGTATATTTTCAGCCTTCTGGCTGCCAAGCTCTTTCAATAAACCGTTAATTATTATTATTATTATTATTATTATTAAGGGTAGTGCTGTCACACTGTAACCATTCCTTATTATTTATTACTTTCACTGTACTGTATCCATTCCTCATTATTCATTACTTTTACTGTACTGTATTTCATTGTAGATTATTTAATTAAATTTTTTTTTTTTTTTTTTTTTTTTTTTTTTTTTTTTTATCTACGTCGGACTTACGACCTGGATTTGGGTCCCTAACCCCGTCGTAAGTCGGGGTATATATATATATATATATATATATATATATATATATATATATATATATATATATATATATACACACACACACACTTTCCGCGGTGT
>CAUDMG010000920.1:0-167241 GCA_958450375.1 Homarus gammarus
GCACTGCGCTGTACAACAATATATATATATATATATATATATATATAGAAAGCGCATCGTGAGTTTCTATCCAACCACATTCCTGAGTCAAGATATCTACTTGTACGTACGTTTGTGTGCCCATACAAAGAGATAATACACAACTAAAGAGAATTGACAACCGGCCACATACGGTACGCTACAACATCATTAACTTTTACCACAGTCAGTTGGCGCACGCCCAAGCATGGAGACAGACGGCTGATCACCATCAACAATGCATGAAGAACTCTTCAGTAGTGCCTAATGAGACAGCAAGCAATGTGACTGCCCTCAACAACTGCACTCGTCAACATCGGATGACGCGCCACTGACGATATGAAGGAGTGACTCAACGAGGAAGTGACACCATCGTGTGAGTGACGTCAACAGCCGACGCCTGGATGCTGTAGTAATCGACCCTGTAACATCAGCTAAAGGTTCAGGTGATCTTCAACTGTAGTACAAGTCCTCAATAACTATATCTTTATATATGTCTTTGGTGTGTTGACCAATCTCTTCCTGAACGCTGGCCGTACTGGTCGGACGTGCAGGTCGCTCTCCTACACCTCCCTGGCAGGACACTTACAGTTGTGGGGTACGGGGGTTTGGGTTCACACTCAGGATGGGATGGAGAAAGGAAACTCACGATGTGCTCTCTGTATACATGTTGTATTGGATGTACAATGCAGCTTGGTGCTGGGAAGTGGCAGCGTGGTTACAAGCGTGATGTAGAGAGAGCTGGTTGGTGAGGATGCTCAGAGGAGGACAGCTTGTGGGTCGCCATGCACGCCGACGGGAGCGAGGACCGCCAGGCAGGCGGAGGAGGAGGAGGTGTTGCGTGGTGGTTGGTGTAGGTAGAAAGAGAGAGGTCACCACGAGGTCAGGTCTTAAATAGCGGAGGTAGGCGTGGCTTAGTAGTTGACCTCCGTCATGTAAGGCGGCGCTGGTTGACCTAGATCACGAGGCATACACTGGGAAATTCGTGGGGTCGGCTACTCAGCGACAAACAACGTTTGTAGGGGAGAAATCCACTACACAGTCCTCACAATAGGTTGAGACAGGTTTGGTTGGTTTACTAGATTGTAACAGCACCTTTGCTTTATATAAATATACCCCAAACTCCAAGTTATTTATCAAATTATTCAAAAGTGATTCACAATATTGTTTATGACTAGATCACTGAGGCTGTATCTGTCGTAGGGCTCAAGCCAGGGTCAGCCGATTCAGTAAACACTGCTCGCTTGCTACCACTCTCTCACACCCCAGAGAGGGGCAGTTCTCTCCATACCACTAGACAGGGAAGTTCACACTTAACAGAAGTGTTATCTCAAAGTGATATTCACAACACTTCCCTGGAGATAATTCACAATATATTCTCTCAGATTATATCTGTATACACCTGCTCTCAGCAATAAAACAGATAATGCCAAGAAGTGTTTACATCAAGACCTGCCACTTAAAAGTTCAGAACTTAATTAAAACAATTAGTGTCAAACCAAAACAGCTGTCAACTGTTCCACGTATATATTTGAAACTCACTTCCTCAACAGATTTGTATTCTATGTATTAAAACAAACATACCAGTTAAAATATCTAGACGGTCCGTCCCTCGTAACGATCTTCAAGAGTGAAGTGCTTCCCCATCTGGAGTACTGTCACCCCATCTGGTCCCCGAGATATGCTAGGGACTGTCAGTTGGTTGAAAATGTTCAAAGGAGGGCCACCAGACTGGTGCCTGCACTTCGGCACCTCAGCTACCCTGAGAGATTGGAGCGCCTGAACTTGCCTAGCTTATACTACAGACTGGCAAGGGGGGACCTAGTTGAGGTGTATAAGCATCTCAGGGGGCACTGCTCAGTTGAGTGTCCTTACTTGGAGCTGGCGGACGCTCGCCCCACAAGGGGTCACAGCTCAAGATTGAAGAAGCCGCAAGTCCAGAAAACCGTGAGGGCAAACTTTTTCGGTGTGAGGGTTGTAAATTCTTGGAACAATCTACCAGAGAGTGTTGTGACGTTACCGAGTGTGAGCTCTTTCAAGACAAGACTTGACCAACACTGGAGCGGGTTCAGGTACACTCAGGAGCCGGTGCATGCCCAGTATTTGCCAACAGTGCGTGACAGAGACGTGACCGATCGCCCGGGCGGCTAGCGAGCCGATCAGTGGCGAAGAGGATAAAAGTAAAAGTAAAAGACCATTACACATCACCCACGCAGTTCAAAGTGCTGTTTTCACCTTGTAAATGTTCATACATTAGATGGAGGCTAGGCCAGGGAAGTGTCAGTGTGGACCTGGGTACAGCACTTGGAGGAACCAATAAACCTTTACTGAGTGAACACAATGATCTGGTTCTCCATGATGTGTCATCATCCCAGAATGTAGGAAAAAAGTCACAAACCTTAATCTAACTTAACATTATTTAGGCTGTTTAAAAGATGTGTTTATATCCCTGACTTTTTCTAACCCCAATTGTGACTTTCTTTCCGGACACCTGAGCTCATCCCTCCCCCTAAACAGAAGACGTCATCATAAGTGAGGAACAACTCTCCTGGCACTGAAACTTTGGATGATAAAAGTACATCCTCTCTAGAGGAAGTTAGTTGACTCAATATGACACATGTATACAGACGACTCAAGAAGTATTGTGTTATTATACATGAACATTAATTATTTAATAAAAAAAACGATTAAAACATTTGGTAACTAAACGAAATACAGAAAAAAAAGGTGATTTGGCACCAGCGCATAAACCATCGAGCAGTGAGATGATTGTAGGCGTATTAACAATGTTTTAGGTTTTATTTTCGTCTTTAATAAATTATCTTTGTGTTTGTTATTATTTTCTATCACAAGCAACAGTTACTTTCATGTATATTGATTGATTGATGCGTTTATTGAGATACAAAAAACATTAATACATCTCAAAGGGATGAAGTGACATAAGTCATCCCCACCCCAATCCAGGAATGTCTCTCTCAGGACTCACATAAATCCCTAATATTTCATATAATCAGTTATATACATACATAGTTGTATTCTAGATGGGAAATTTCTATATTTCTTTAATATATAATCTATTTTCCTATTTTTATATACTGCCAGATCTGGGGTCACTAAATCTAAGGGGATAACTTAACTCTAATCTTAGCTTCTAAGGGTCGCTGCCACCAGACCCCCTCTGGACAGCATGTAGCGCGTTAGGTAGCGGGCAGAGTGGACTAGGCATTGGGTTAGGTTTTCCATTGACCAGATCGATGAGGGTAAAGAAGGGGAAAACCATAACATGTTTTAATTGATTTATTCCTTATAAAACATACTGGAAAAAAAACATATACATGAATTGGTCTTCCTCAGAAGAACAACAGAATTTTGGTTACCCAGCTGGGCCCCAGACTCTTACATTACTGGCGGGTCATCCACCTACTTATTGCATAACAATCGGGGAACGTCGTATCTCGGTCGTTCCTTCTTACACTATCCCTTAACACACAGACTGCTCCACTTGGGTGGATTGTAGCACCATCGGTTATCATACATACTGTAGTAGCACCATCTCAACACACCTGTTACACTCCATACCTGCAAGTATGTGACTCCTGGGGACTTTTAGGTATACACAACGGGCACCTCGTTCGCACACCGCCCTCGGTGGGTAAAGACGAGGGCTTCACCTAGAGACATACCAGCACTATTTCTACGCCTGGTATTATAGGTCGCCCCAAGTGACGACCGCAGTTTCTCACGGTCTCCTAAGTTGTGACTATTCATGTGGAGTGGTGGGCTGGGAATCCACCGGTTCACAGGAGACTGGTATAGCGGGGGAGTAATTCCCACCCGGGGTGACGCTCACGTGGACAATGGCGGCCGGGCGGCAAGATACTCCAGCCACATGGCACCTGTGGTGACGGCAGAACGGGAAAGACTAAGCAATAATGCCTGACGGGCGGTTATCCCACCCCTTAACACTTCCCTATCACACTTATATGTCCAGCAAAGCTTTAAACTGTAGTAACTTCTATTTATCAACCTTAATTGTAGGGCGGGATATAGCCCGCTAGGGCACTGACCTGTGGTGACGGCAGAACGGGAAAGACTAAGGCCGGCTTCCCGCCGCTTCTCGTCACATAGGCCTACAGTTTCCAATCCTCAATTTACACCTTTGTTTCTTATGGTTCTCACCTGAACACTTTACGGTATATTGTCACTCATTTCTTATAAACACATATATTAATCGTAAATTACACACTAAGGTCAGGTCTTGGTTTGCTAGTGCTTGGTTAAATGCCTGGGATTTTAATCTCAACGGGGCATCTGAGGCGGGTACATGACGCGCCTTGAAACAAAAGCCGAATGATCAGGGCGGGGGTGTATCAACTTCACTTAAAAACTGTAATGAGGGATCCTCCTCTCACACATTGCACTATTTGAACACAGACATAAGATTCTCTGATCACTGTACCTGTCGTGGGTATATGTCACGTGAGGCTACGAGGTGTATTAGGTTCATACCGACGCATACACGATATTTCCTTTCCAGTATAGTTTCTAGATCACTGTCAACACCTCACATAGTTCTGATACATTTGTCTTTTTTCCAGATCATTGTTCTCATGTATTTTCATATGATATCTGTTGGAGTTATGTTCGCTACACGCTCACAGACGTAAATAGTAGGACCTTCAAACCCAGCTCCACACTTAGTCTTACAGTACACTAGTCCGGCTCAACTGGACTTAAACCTTCATCTTATGCCTACCCTGAGTGATCCTTAATGCTATGAATACATACACTTGATATGATATAACTATACCTGGGTACAATACAACACATGGTCTAGGAACCTTGAGTAGGTGAGTTGTCCTTTCTCAATGTTTCCCGTTTTCTGAGGTTCTACAAGCGCGGTGCATTTGAATGTTATGTAGCGTAATATGAATTAGATGGGATTTTTAGGGATGACAATGATGTGCGCAGTACATAGCCTTCCCCTCCCAAAGATTCATTATTATGCGAAATAATATGCAAAGCACTAACGCTGTAGTGTACATACATTTTACACATCCTAACAGGTCATGATTAGAGTACCTTAATCCATCACACAAAACATAAGGAGACTTAAACGTTTCCTACGAGCGTCTCCGCTACCATATACTTCAGACAACCGTTTACAATTCTGCTAGTACGGTATACCATATATCAGTAAAAAGAAAATTATAAGGAGACAAACCTTTCATACTCGAGTCTCCGTTACCTATACATATCACAACTTATCAATTCTTATTTCAGCACAATATAGTATAGGGAACATTCCCTTAACAGTTCATCAGCGTAACACCTCAACCTACTTTTGGCCCCAGCACATAAACAGTGACTCTTTGACATTACATCTACAACAGAAGTTCTCTGCATGAAATTACATATCCTAAGGAATTTAAATTCCAGTCTATGAATGGGGAATTAGTTACATCAGACAATCCTCAGATCACTACTTCCTTTCAATAATAATTCACCTTTTCAACACAAAACCATGGTTCTAGACATACACATTGGGGTTCATAACACAAAACCCGTATTTTCTATCTCACAGTTCAAAAGAACTGGTATTTGAAAGTCGGGGTGACTCCCTCACCCGGAGCGAGTCAACAACCCAAACAAAACTTCCGACACACATAAACTGAGATTTTTCTTTTCGACAACATAGGCAGCAACTGGACCTCCGGACTTCAGTTCCTAAGAACTGGGATTTATAATGTTGGGGTGACTTCAGTACGACTGACGAAGTCAACAACCCACAAACTTTTGACACACATAAACTGAGATTTTTTCTTTCAACAACATAGGCAGCAACTGGATTTCCAGACTTCAGTTCATAAGAACTGGGATTTCTAATGTTGGGGTGACTTCAGTACGACTGACGAATTCAACAACCCAAAAAAAATCTGACAATATAGAGACCACTACTAATAGTTGATCTTCAAAAAGCATCCCGACAAACCATCTGAGCAACTGTCTCCCCCACCCAAAACTTTATAATTCAACAAATCAACCTAACAACTGGAAAGCCAATAATATTCAATTGAAGCAACATTCTGGAACTAGATTTCCTACAAATCCATTCTAACTACTGGTCTCCTCTGCCTCACAGGGAATCTACCTGCAGGTTGATCTACCACATTTCCGTCATCACTTTCCTCATCTGTCTCGTCTGACCCCGAGTCCGAGGAAGACTCACATGGTGGAAGTAAGGGCTCATTCAGCTGAACAAACATGTCTCTACTTACATACCTCTTTACTTTCTCAGCCGCTCTCTTTATCACCTCACTTTCATCCAAGGGGTTAGTCAACTCATATGCGGCACCATCTCGTATAATTTCTGTTATAGTGTACGAACCCTTCCACTTGGTATTCAACTTCCTACTGGTCCCAGGGTTGGGCCATTCATTCCTCACCCATACTGTTTCTCCTAACTGCATAGTTTGGTTCGTTCTTGATCTATTTGCTCTCTCTCTGGTCTCTCGTGACATCCTGGCAGACATCTCTTTTATCAACCTATGGGCTTCTTTCAACTCTTGACTGCTCTCACTCTCTATTATAGGTAAGTCAATTCCTACTTGTCTTTGTACATGCCTTGAAAAGAAAGCAAAATGAGGTTGTACTCCAGTTGTGGCATGGACAGACGTGTTCAGAGCCGACTGCACGGGACTGAGAAATTTTGGCCACTGAAGTGGATTATCTTCACACATGATTGCAAGTGTTGTTTTAAGGGTCCTGTGCATTCTCTCTGTGACACTATTGCCTCTAGGGTGGTAAGGCAATGTAAAATAGTTCTTAATGCCAGTTACGTTACATAGTTCTCTAAATTGTGTGGCTGTAAATTCCCCTCCATTATCTGCAATGACTACTCCAGGGCTACCAAAGACATGAATGAATTTACTAAATTCCCTGGTCACTTCCTGAGTGGATTTGGTCCTCAACGGGTAGAAATTGACAAACCTAGAATAGTGATCTATGACGGTCAACACATAGCGATACCCCTTCGCACTATTATGTAAGTCTGTCAAGTCCACAGATACTCTCTCTAAAGGTTTAGTTACTTCTGACATCCCCTGCCATTGCTGTTCTAACCCTTTCGTCCCTTTGAACCTTTGACACACTTCACATGATTCTACAAATTTCACACAGTCTCTGCGATAATTTGGCCAATAGAAAAGGCCTTCTACTCTGGCTATAGTCTTCCACTGTCCTAAGTGACCTGAGGCCTCTCGGTTATGTGCCCACTCTAGTGCTGCTTTACGCAAATGATCAGGTATTACAAGGCCGTACAGCAATGCTTTGTCAATTTGTTCCTTTACTAAATACAATACCCCTTCCGCTACTTCAAATTTGTCAATAGTCGTCTTTGGATATTTATGTTTGGGTACCTGTCCTCTTTCTAAATAACTAGCCAATGTTTCCCACCTCTCGTCTTTTCTTTGTTCTATTCCTAATTGCCGAGGTGTTAACCCATCAAGCTGAGGGAGCTGACCTACCGTCCTACTCCTGGCTACTTTCCTTAGGGCCCCTACCGGCCTACTCAATGCGTCCACGACTAGATTTGCCTTTCCAGGTTTGTACTCTATCTTATATATGTAATCCCTCATTTCCAACATCCATCTATTCATTCTTTGACTTTTAGTTTTCTTGTTAAAAACAGACGTTAACGGCTGGTGGTCAGTCTTGATGGTGAATTGGGAACCCCACAGAAAATGATGGAAAAATCTACAGGCTAACACTATCCCCAATGCTTCTTGGTCGGTGGTGGAATACCGTGTTTCCGCGGGCTTTAGCTTCCGAGAGAAATACCCAATAGGACGCAAAGAACCGTCATCCTGTAATTGATTCAGTGAGGCTCCTACACAGAAATTACTAGCGTCACTGTGTAGCTCAAATGGTTTATCCATGTCCACTTTTACTAGTACTGGAAAGGAAGCTAATGTCCGCTTTAACGTTTCAAAAGCTGTCTGGCATTCATCCGTCCAGGCAAAGGCAGTTTGTTTCCTAGTGAGTTCTGTGATAGGATATGCGATCTTAGCAAAATTTGAAACATGCTTACGATAAAACCCGCACATCCCTAAAAATTGTTGGACTTGTTTGACATTAGTGAGTGGCTTACAGTCTGTTACTGCTTTTACATTCTCTGGATCCGGCTCAATGCCTTTCTCTGAAACAATATGTCCCAAGAATTTTACTTGTCTCTGACCAAATTGACATTTAGATAGGTTTAATTTGATTCCCATATTTACAAACCTGTCAAATACTTTAGCCACTCTGCCCATGAGGGTATTGAAATCAGGAGCCCACACTATGACATCATCTAGATAGTTCCTGACCCAATCTTCTTCTGCTAAAGGAGCTAAGACCCTGTTTACTTCCCTCGTAAAAACGGCTGGGCTGGCTGACAAACCAAAAGGGAGGCGTTTGAACCGCCATAAATTATACCCATCACTGAAGGTGGTTATATCTCTACTGTGGGGGTCAAGAATTACCTGATAGTAAGCATCTTTCAAATCTAAGGTGGCATAATATTTATTTCCGGCAGCCTTCTCAACTAATTCATCCAATCTTGGCAAAGGTTGTATATCTATTTTCAAGTGTTTGTTGACTGCTCGGAAATCAAGGCACATACGTTTCGACCCATTAGGTTTAGTTACTAACACGATAGGTGATAGCCAGACAGCGGTTGATGGTTCAATGATGTCCCTATCTCCCATGTCTCTCATCATTTCTTTAATAGTACCCTTGGCTTTCTCGGGATACCTATACTGAGGTCCTCTTACAGGTTGTTCATTAACCAATGGGATGTTAGCTGGCAAACCCTTAATGGTGCCTATTTCATTGGGACCTAAGACAAACAACGCATCATGATTCATTACCACCTGTTGCAAGTGTGTCCGCATGTCCCTATCTAAGTGTGGCCATTGCTGGGTCCTAATTAACTCTTTCAATTTGTCCTGTCTAGTTTCCCCACGTTTCACCTCATCACAGTCTGGTACCATAGAATTTAGTACTTCTTGAGCTCGTCTAATTTTGTGGACTGGGGAATTTTCCATACCCCTACAAAGTAAGCATTTAGTTGGGAATTTCACATCATGAGTCAGTCTTAAGGGGATTTTGTTAGACCTCTTATCATCTTCTCTCTGTATGGCCAGGTGATGTGGTGAGCACAGGGGTATGTCTACAGAACGGCCTACCTCAACTAACTCATCATAAATGTGTGAGATAGTTCCGAGATTATTCCCTTCATCATCAAAGTAACAGAATTCCTCATCATTAACTACTTCATATTCACCTAAAACCGCACCCGGACTCAAACAAACTGGCTGCTCTGAAACATTACTCATAGGAACATAAACACAGGAATCATCTTGGACTATCACACACATATCCGGTTGTTGTTTCAGCCCCTTATGCGTAAATCTAATACTTATGGTTTGACCTACCCCTACCTTCACTTTAACTGGCCTAATCTGAGAACTGTGCCCACTTATTGTAGTCTTCCTATCAATGTGTAAGTTAGTTAGCTCCTTGGGGATGATAAGATCGAAGCCTTCGTGAACTGTTTGACTTTGACAACCGTTCGCAACTTTCCTCCATGACTTGGTGTCCAATAAACTTGTTTATGACCCCCCCCCAACTGAACTGATTTTTTTCGTGATGCCACCAAACTCCAAATCTGCCTAAAATGTCTGCTCCCAATAATACATCAGTATCTAACATGTTATCTTCCACTATTACGGCTTGGTGGCGGATTCTTTTCCTACGGGACAACTGTACACTGATGACAACAGTGCCTAGGGTCTTAAACTCTTCCCCGTTAATAGCTACATATCTTTGGGTACAAGGCCTAATGGGCCCCACCTCCAAGGCACTAACGAAGCTATCTTTAATGATAGTAGCTTCACTACCTGTATCAACCAATGCTATACAAGTATGTCCACATATAGGTAACTTAATACATGGAGAACTGCATGGGAATGGATGTCGTGGTCATCGGCCCGAAGGGGGATTCCTAGCTTGGCGTCCTGGGCAAGTGGCGAAATAACTCTTACAGTTCATCTTCAGGCACGCGTAACATGAACCTGGTCTGGGTCTGGAGGGGCAATTAGGCGGACTATGGGTATCCTTCCTACAATATCCGCACCATTCATTTCCTGTCCAACCGTGAGTGTTATTTTCCTTCCCCCTCGTGTTCCGATCCGGTCTTCCGTCAGTCTCTTTCCTACGATAGTCCCCCTGGACGCTATAATCCTCTGGTACTGGTCCCTGGCGGGTCTGCCTAACATGTTGCTGTCCCCTGCCCTGTGATCTCAAATACCATTCCCTACACTTTGTCAACTCATTCAAAAAGGGCTCTAAGGATATGCCTAACTGGTGGTATCTTCTTAACTCTCTCTGCATTTGCCCTGGCAATCCCACATACAATACATCTTTCATCAGCTGATCCTTCCCTTGTATCACTTCAAACTTACTCTCTATGGCTGCCAGCTTATACTTCATTCGTTCCACACATATTCCCGGCTCGTCCTCTACATGATATTCTTCTCTCATAAAATCTTCCCATGCCCTACTCAGAGTATTCTGGCCTGTGTCGAACTTTGTCAAAGCTTGCTTAAGGGTGTTCCAATCCCACATCCCCTTGCTATCCAATTCCTGTAGAACCCTCTGTTCTACGGAATTCTCCATTCTGCTTAGAGCCGCTTCTACCCTATGGCCATCCTGCTTCAGTAGCCACTCTACCTGTCTACAAAAAGTTCTAATATGGCTCTCAGAATCCGGCCCTCTTAGTGTTTCCAATGATAACGTTCTAACATAACTAAGGTTGAACACGGCTGTTTCCCTATCATCCCTCTTGGCCATGTCCGTTAGTTTGGAAAGAACCCCTGGATCAACTCTAAGGCTACCTGGGTGTGTGGTATCGTTCCCTGATTGTGGTACAGGGTGGGCACTTTCTGCCGGTGGGTCAGTTGGGGTTGTGTCCCTACCTACACCATACTCTAGCTCAGTGTATTGGTTCTTTGCATGCTGGAGTTCTTGTTTTAGTTCCTGGAGTTCTTGTTTTAGTTCCCTAATCTGTGTCTGTGATTCTTCTAACGCCTGGAATTGTTGCGCATTGAGCCGCAACGCCCGTTCCAATCTGTCTGCCATTATGTCTGCACCTCCGCTACTTCCCTCTTCTACTGACTCATCCATTTTGACCTAAAAGTGCTACCTCTCGACCCAAGACAAATACGAACCGTTTAACACAACTACTCTCCTGTGCTACTACAACCTTAATTGATCAATGGTATAATACAACACTATGCAACCTCTTAACATGGCACCAAAAATTATAACTCACATCAACTGGAGACCGAAAATCCTATGGTATTCCATAGGTGAACCACTTGAGACACTTCTCAGACACAGTGTGGACTCCCTTACTTCAACGTCACACAAGTTAATCCACAACCTCTGCAAGTATTAATACATATTAACACTGGGTAAAACACAAACACAGAACACGTCAATGACACACATGACTTCAGTGCTGCATAAATTTTTAAAAATTCTTCTTACATTTCTGTACTCAATCAATGTTATTCACATGTAAGTATCCCTCAAAAATCAGATAATCCATCATTAAAATACTTGTCTATTTCTGCAACTTAAATTCCAGCTTCAATTCCCTCGGATTTGATCAATGAATAAAAACCATCCCACCGCTATAGCCACCAATTTATACTGCCAGATCTGGGGTCACTAAATCTAAGGGGATAACTTAACTCTAATCTTAGTTTCTAAGGGTCGCTGCCACCAGACCCCCTCTGGACAGCACGTAGCTCGTTAGGTAGCGGGCAGAGTGGACTAGGCATTGGGTTAGGTTTTCCATTGACCAGATCGATGGTGAGGGTAAAGAAGGGGAAAATCATAACATGTTTTAATTGATTTATTCCTTATATAACACACTGGAAAAAAAACATATACAAGAATTGGTCTTCCTCAGAAGAACAACAGAATTTTGGTTACCCAGCTGGGCCCCAGACTCTTACATTACTGGCGGGTCATCCACCTACTTATTGCATAACAATCGGGGAACGTCGTATCTCGGTCGTTCCTTCTTACACTATCCCTTAACACACAGACTGCTCCACTTGGGTGGATTGTAGCACCGTCGGTTATCATGCATACTGTAGTAGCACCATCTCAACACACCTGTTACACTCCATACCTGCAAGTATGTGACTCCTGGGGACTTTTAGGTATACACAACGGGCACCTCGTTCGCACACCGCCCTCGGTGGGTAGAGACGAGGGCTTCACCTAGAGACATACCAGCACTATTTCTACGCCTGGTATCATAGGTCGCCCCAAGTGACGACCGCAGTTTCTCACGGTCTCCTAAGTTGTGACTATTCATGTGGAGTGGTGCGCTGGGAATCCACCGGTTCACAGGAGACTGGTATAGCGGGGGAGTAATTCCCACCCGGGGTGACGCTCACGTGGACAATGGCGGCCGGGCGGCAAGATACTCCAGCCACATGGCACCTGTGGTGACGGCAGAACGGGAAAGACTAAGCAATAATGCCTGACGGGCGGTTATCCCACCCCTTAACACTTCCCTATCACACTTATATGTCCAGCAAAGCTTTAAACTGTAGTAACTTCTATTTATCAACCTTAATTGTAGGGCGGGATATAGCCCGCCAGGGCACTGACCTGTGGTGACGGCAGAACGGGAAAGACTAAGGCCGGCTTCCCGCCGCTTCTCGTCACATAGGCCTACAGTTTCCAATCCTCAATTTACACCTTTGTTTCTTATGGTTCTCACCTGAAAACTTTACGGTATATTGTCACTCATTTCTTATAAACACATATATTAATCCTAAATTACACACTAAGGTCAGGTCTTGGTTTGCTAGTGCTTGGTTAAATGCCTGGGATTTTAATCTCAACGGGGCATCTGAGGCGGGTACATGACGCGCCTTGAAACAAAAGCCGAATGTTCATGGCGGGGGTGTATCAACTTCACTTAAAAACTGTAATGAGGGATCCTCCTCTCACACATTGCACTATTTGAACACAGACATAAGATTCTCTGATCACTGTACCTGTCGTGGGTATATGTCACGTGAGGCTACGAGGTGTATTAGGTTCATACCGACGCATACACGATATTTCCTTTCCAGTATAGTTTCTAGATCACTGTCAACACCTCACCTAGTTCTGATACATTTATCCTTTTTCCAGATCATTGTTCTCATGTATTTTCATATGATATCTGTTGGAGTTATGTTCGCTACACACCCACAGACGTAAATAGTAGGACCTTCAAACCCAGCTCCACACTTAGTCTTACAGTACACTAGTCCGGCTCAACTGGACTTTAACCTTCATCTTATGCCTACCCTGAGTGATCCTTAATGCTATGAATACATACACTTGATATGATATAACTATACCTGGGTACAATACAACACATGGTCTAGGAATCTTGAGTAGGTGAGTTGTCCTTTCTCAATGTTTCCCGTTTTCTGAGGTTCTACAAGCTCGGTGCATTTGAATGTTATGTAGCGTAATATGAATTAGATGGGATTTTTAGGGATGACAATGATGTGCGCAGTACATTTATACATCCACTCTATTTGCATGGGGACATTATTTATATGGAAATTTCTATATACGTTAAGCAATGGGCATTCGAGTATATAATGTGGCAGGGTATGGGATCTGGATGTTCTACAAACTCTACATTCTTTATCCTGTTCACTTCTCTCAGCTCCAAGTTCCCAATAATATTTATATCATATACACTGAATCTTTCCACCTACTCCCATCTTTCCCATATGTAAATTTTGTGTTCATGAGAACATGATGGTAATGTTTCATTGTTTCACTTTTCTCGTAATTTCATTCCTTTTGAAATTATCTTCTATTGATTGTATTTTCCGTAATTTGCTCCTTAATTGTTTCAAGGTTCTAGTACATATTATGTCGATCTCGGCCTTTTCCGTGGCTCTTTTTGCTATTATATCTACTGCTTCATTAAGACCAATGCCTACATGTGAAGGGACCCATACAAATTGAACATTATGGCCATTTTTCCTTATTGTATTTACTAATTTTCTACATGAACCAATAATGTGTTCAAAGACTGGACTCCCACTGTTCAAAGAATCCAAAGCTGCCCTAATAGCAACAAAAAAATATGCATCTTTATACATATTTACAACATTTTCCAACCCTACTAAGATTGCATATAACTCAGCTTGTGTTGATGATATAAAACTGCTCAACCGAAGTCCAATTTTGATGTCATCATTTCCTTGTTCTGTGCACTGTCTTATAAGGATCCCGCACCCTGCCCTGCCACTTGACATAACTGAACCGTCACAATATACATGCAAAGTGTTTATTTTAGGCAAATTACTAATCTTATTCCCATATAAAGCCCTTAAATGTCCTGGTTCATGTAATTTCTTCATTGTGAGAGGCACTATGTCTAATTCTCCCTCTCGTTCTTCCCAGGGTCTCATGTATATAATGATGGGAATGAGCGCGGTGACGAAACGGGTAGAGCAGTGGTGACGAAACGGGCAGAGCAGTGGTGACGAAACGGGTAGAGCAGTGGTGACGAAACGGGCAGACCCCATTTATGTTTTATGTAGAAGAAAGTAAAAAATTAATAACACTGTGTAATACAAACACTTTTATCACCCAATATAAGAGCATAGAGCAATATAATAATACACAGATCAAGTTATGAAATAAAAGAATATTTACTTTTATCCTCTTGGCAGTACAGCTCAAACACTGATTCAATTATAAAAGTTAACCTTTGAAAATTAATGTAAACTCATAGCACACATTCTCATAGCCGAGGTGTACCGTAACAGAGACTAATGAATATATATGTAAAATTATCGGCCAAAGAAAGTATATAAAGTACTTTCCTTGGTACTGGGGGGGGGGGAGGAGAGCTGATCAGTGTTATCATATTACCACGAACTAGTTTATTTATTGCTTAACCTCAACTAACTAATATATACCTAACATAACTACCTGATGATAGTTTATTATTAATTAGTGTTACTATAACTACCTGGTGATAGTTTATTATTACTTAGTGTCACGATAACTACCTGGTGATAGTTTATATTACTTAGTGTTCAGTTTATAATACAATAATAAGTAGATGTAATACAATTATTTAAAAGTGTATCAGTAGTAGAGTTAAGTTTGTTTTCCAAATAATATTAAGTAAATAATAATGGTTTAAACTATGTGATGTTAGTTTATATTAGGTAAAGTTGAGTTGTTCGTGGTAAGTTATTAACAGTGTTCATCGCCTCACTTGTAAACATTAAGTCGACCAAAATGTGTTAATTAAAATACAAACTTGGAGGATTTAATACTTCACTACGTCACTGTGAGTTGTTTATTAACTTATATATAGCCAAGGTGAACCGTGGTACTTTAGTAAGACGTGTTACCTGTCTAGTACAGTAATGTGTGTCACTACCACCACATGGAGAGTGTCACTACTGTTGTTGTTAAAACAGACTCAGTCAGCCAGCGGCCTTACTTGATGGAGAGTCACCACCAACACATGTTACCAGAAGCAACACCAGCTGAGTCACCACCAACACATGTTACCAGAAGCAACACCAGCTGAGTCACCACCAACACATGTTACCAGAAGCAACACCAGCTGAGTCACCACCAACACATGTTACCAGAAGCAACACCAGCTGAGTCACCACCAACACATGTTACCAGAAGCAACACCCACTACTGCAACACTTAACACCAGCTGAGTCACCACCAACACATGTTACCAGAAGCAACACCCACTACTGCAACACTTAACACCAGCTGAGTCACCACCAACACATGTTACCAGAAGCAACACCCACTACTGCAACACTTAACACCAGCTGAGTCACTGACTCACCACCAACACATGTTACCAGAAGCAACACCCACTACTGCAACACTTAACACCCGCTGAGAGTCACTGAGTCACCACCAACACATGTTACCAGAAGCAACACCCACTACTGCAACACTTAACACCAGCTGAGTCACACCACACATGTACCAGAAGCACCCCTACTGCAACACTTAACCAGCTGAGTCACCACCAACACATGTTACCAGAAGCAACACCCACTACTGCAACACTTAACACCCGCTGAGAGTCACTGACTCACCACCAACACATGTTACCAGAAGCAACACCCACTACTGCAACACTTAACACCAGCTGAGAGTCACTGAGTTACCACCAACACATGTTGCCAGCAGCAACACCCACTACTGCAACACTTAACACCAGTGAATCGGCTGCTCGTCTAATTAACTAGTCCGTTCACACATATTTATATTTGGGTTTTAAGTGACGAAACCCAAACGGTAGTTCCTTTGTTTTATTATAAAAGGTTGTATATATAATTCCTGAGTGTATATCAACCGTATGTCTCACTGTCTAGGAGTGAATGAGAAAGGGACGGCGTTTATGTATGATAAACGTTAGGTCACGTCCTTACGATATGAGTTGAGGTGAGCTACTGAAGCTTAGGGGCATCGCAGTGCGTGCTTACAGAAATGCTGAGCTATGGGTCTCGCCCTCTTGGGTGAGTTGCCCGCTCACGTGTCCATCTCATGTCTTACTCATAGACAGTGGAAAGTTACAGGGTGGTGAATCTGAATATAATATCAGATGTATTGACCCATTTATATAATACGTTCTGTTGATGAGACAGGGGTCTATTACATCGCTCGGTCACCTACCAGCCGAGCTCCGTGAGGCCTAAATAACTCACAGAGTACAGTACATCCTAGACAACCCTAACCATGTTATAAACAGATACGTAGACACTAAGCTGGGGAAATTACTGTAGGGGAATTCTCTACTACAGGGGACCTAGACTTTTGTGTCGTACGGGTTAGTATGTTATGAACAATGTTGAATTTGGATGATACTGCCCGGTAATAACAGAACAGGAACATTATTGCCAGAATTAACAGAATAGAGGGAATCGTAAGACTTGGTGCAAATTCCCGTGACAGGTAAAATGGCAAGTTGTTATTCAAATCAGCAAAATGTGTCTCGTTCAAGAAAGCTAAAACTTTTAATTTCTCTGATACTATTTGAATATCCTTGATAGTGAAGTTCATTATAGGAAGTGGATTTAAAGCAGACTTGAGTTTTCGATTTAACGCAAAATGCTGATGAGTAGGCAAGGTCCGTAATGTACTACAAGTGATTTCACAGTAATCAGGAGCCTTGTAATGCCCTTTCACAACTAGCTGCTTAACACCATTTTGGCATTTTAAAATTACAGTAGTGAGATTTGGAAAGAACAAATACTGCACATTGTGAAGGTGAGCGTGGAACACAGTCTTCAGACTAACTGGCCTATAACTGCATTGCGCTAACGCTGTGCGTACATTTGGTTGTATGACTGCCAATTCACATATTCCCTCTGCAGCAGGAACAAATGCAAACATGTAGGCTGAACATACGTGTAGGTGTAGATAAGACGACTTACACCGTGACAGTACCTCAGAATCCTCTATTGATAACAATGAATATTCTTCATCTACTAAGAAAAGTTCTTTAGGCCTATCTAGGGTATACAGTGTGTTGTTCACAAACCAGGGGAAGGGTTCTAAATGCCATGCATTAAACTCATGTTGCCCTCGCATAGGAATATGGATCAGAATTGCATTGTGCGTGAGGGTTGACTCCAACAGCGGGTAATAATATTGAACCTCATTGTTATTGAAAATAGGAGTTAAATGATACTGCAACTTGGCTATTTTTAAAGCTTCAAGAAGCGTCTGCACAGGCACAAGCTTCGCGTCCACACGTCCTATCCCGGCATCTACAATGCTGTCTATTAGTTCATTTTTAGAGGTTGCAATTTTATGAACTGAAATTTCAGCAGCATGCAAATATTCTGTGAAGTAAAGGAGCCATTCTAACATCGGGATTGCTTTCTGTAACCTAGTAACAATCCTCGAAACTTGGTTAGACTCCATTATGATTGCATTAACCTTTGATTCTAGAGCAGTAATCGCGTGAAAGGTTTGAGAAATAACACGATTCTGTTGAGATACAGCTTGAACAACAACATCCATAAAACTATTGTCGAATTCATCGAAGCTGTGCTGAGACCATGAAGAATGTCCAATGCTGATTGTAGTTGGCCGTCGACGTTTTCCACCTGACGCGAAAGTACGAGTTAACTTCTACTCGCAGAACGTAGTTTCATACAATAGTCATTTGGGACATTTTGCTTCTGAACAGTCTGTAAGGATGTATCAATCACATTATCATCAACTTGAGGTAAGACATTTATCTGGGTCTTCTTCAGACGATCCGCGTGCACGACATCTGCGATCTGTGCATTAGGCTTCCATATTTTGAATTTGTTGCCTGCTTCTTTTGAGATTATGCGGAATGGACCAGAAAATTTCGCCGAAAGTTTGGAGTTCCTTTCAGGTTCCTGTAACATAACAGCGTCCCCAACGTTCGGTGCGATAGGTTTAGCATGTTTATGTTGTTTGATGATCATTTCGGCGCGTGACGCCGCTAGCTGTGATCGTAGTTGGTTATGAATTTCTGTAAAGACATGAATTTGTTTTGCCGCAAAATCATCCGTATTATATACCGGGTATGGCGCCTCTGTAAGGATGTCGTACGGCAGACGTTTATCTGTACCATTGACAATGTAGTAGGGTGTTTTGCCCGTAGAGCTATTAACTGACCCATTTATCGACGCTGCATCCTGCGGTAACCAATCCTCCCATGTGTATTGAAACCCACTAACAATTGGACGCAGTATTTCTAGGATTTTACGATTGGTTCTTTCAACAAGGCCATTAGCCTGTGGATGATAAGCTGTCACAAAAGTTTGTTTAATTCCATATTGTGCACATATATGCTCTATTAGCTCATTCTTGAACTCTGTTCCATTGTCAGAGAGTAGAACTTTAGGCGTAGTATATGGACATATGAGATTCATCACTAATGCATAGGCTACTGCTTCGGCCGTTTTGCTTTTTAGTGGGACCAAGACCACGAACCTGGAAAAATGATCCACACACACTAAGACGTATCCTGATCCCTGATGACTCATTGGGAGTTGTAACACATCAACAGCGACTGTGTCAAACGGACGGTCTGGTGTAGGATATTGTAATCGGGGCAGGTGATCCTGTTGATCCTTTATGTTGAGCACATGCCAAACAATTAGCTATGTGTAATTCTATGTCTTTCTTCATAGTGTTCCAGAAATACTTCTTTCGTAAATCCGCTAAGCATTTATCACGACCTTGGTGACCTGCTTGTGGGACATCGTGGAACAATGTCATTACTGCTTTGCGCAACTTGTCAGGTACGACTATTTGAGACACGTTACCCTCAGGAGATTTTCTCGTCCTATTGAGTATGTTATGTTGTAATTCAAACTGACTTAAGGGAAGAAATAACTTGGGAAGGTTAACATCCTCGCCTGATTCGAGAGCAAAAATAATAGCTGACCAATATGGGTCGCTTCGTTGCTCATCTTCCAGCTGCGAAAGAGTGAATGCTGATACAGGCATTACTGGTGCTATATTTCTTGACAGAGCGTCGGCGACAACATTCGCCCTCCCAGGTAAATACCTAAATTCGGGGTCAAACTCTTGAATTGTCAGATACCAGCGTGCTAATCTGCCTGATAAGTTTCTGCCATGGAACAGTTCGGTGACTGCCGCATGATCAGTAAAAACAGTTATCTTGTAGCCAAAGATAATGTCCTTGAACTTCTTAAGTGCCCACACAACGGCTAACGTTTCTAAATGTGTCACCGAATAACGTGTTTCAGCATCGATTAGTTTGCGACTTGCAAATGCTATCACTCTAAACTTCCCACGCGTGTCCTCTTGCATGAGCACTGCTCCGACTCCAATTCCGGGAGCGTCAGTACAGAGAGTGAAAGGTTGAGTGTAGTCTGGGAATGCTAGAACCGGGGCATTGGTTAACGCTGTCTTCAATGCCGTAAAACTTTCCTCGTGTTCAGCATCCTATATAAACACTGCATCTTTTTTGAGCAACCTCGTTAGGGGCGATGCTGATGTTGCATAGTCCTTGATAAAGGAACGATAATAACCAGATAATCCGAGAAGGCTACGCACATGATCATTTCAGGTAGGACGCGGGAACTGAGATACAGCTTTTACTTTATCATTAACTGTGTGTATGCCCTCACCGTCGACTACATGACCAAGGAAATGGATTCTGGATTTTAAAAACTCGCACTTTGAGAGTTTTATTTTGAGGCCTGCTGTGGAAAGTTTGGCCAAAACTTCACGCAGTTTAATCAGATGGGAATCGACGTCCTTACTGACTACTATTAGATCATCCAAATAAGCGCAGACTGTGTTACCAATTAGTCCGGCAAACAGGGTGTTGATCATTCTTTGAAATGTTAGTGGGGCATTTCTGAGACCAAATGGCATTCGTAGAAACTCAAAGTGGCCTAGAGGCGTGCTAAATGCCGTGATTTCTCGTGATTTTTCATCGAGTGGTATTTGCCAATACCCACTAAGCAAATCTAAGTTGCTAAATACCGCATTATCCTTGCCTAAGGATTGCAATATGTCACTCAGAATAGGCATTGGGTACCTATCAGGGATTGTTTGATCATTTACGCGCCTGAAATCTATGACAGGGCGCCATCCACCATCCTTTTTCGGGACGAGGAATAATGGGCTATTAAAGGGGGATTTTGAGTGTCTAATGACATTCTCATCTAACATACTCTGTACCATATCTTGCACTACAGCGCGCTGGCTATGAGGTAGTCTATAAGCTGGTACGTAAATAGGGTTGGTTCCTTCCTTTAACGCTATATGATGGGATGTTAAATCTGTCTGACCTAGCGTTTCCCCTGGCAAGGCTACTATATTTCTGTAGTCGGCAAGCAGCTCTAACAGGCGTGTCTTGCCCTGTGGATGATCGATCACCTTAACATGTGGTGCTATTTGATCTATCCTGGCCAGTCGAGTCTGTTGGCAATTCGCAACAATACCTCGAATTAGGAATTTATTTGGTTGCACTTCGACATTGCTGTGATATCTAGAAAATCACACACATAACATCCTTTCTTTTAGATTCGTGATATTGTGAAATTGCTGCCGCAATCCCGTAGACTTGTGTGAGTGTGTCCTACAGTAGACACAGCTGATTCACAAAAATCCTGAGTACTGTACAGCAAACCGCCGCTAATGGTCACACTGCGTCATCCACAATACCATACCTCAGAATGCAGAGACCATCTCTCAGACCGGATGTGTCATCATCACTAGGGTGGGTGCTGGGTGCAGGTAACTGGGGGTTGTTCACGCCATACGAAAGAATTTTGTTGACAGGATGTTGATTGATGAGTAGTCACAACAACTGCAGTCACGTCCTGTCACACCCTGGGCAGTGAACGAATCATTTGCAGAAACTAATGTTCACTTCAGCTCACAGGATTGTTGCGTTGGTGAATTCCTCATTCTGGTAATGGAGAGTACTCTTCAAAATTGCAGGTACTACCTTCCAACTCTTGCTGCTGTAATCACGCTGGGAAGGTGTGTGGTTGAGGTCAAGAGATATCTTTGACGCATGATCCGCCTTCCTCTTAATAGGATTGGTAGACAACACTTTCGTCCTAGCGGTGAGCATAGGTTCAGAATGACTCATTGCTGTGTAGGAAACACCTTTAAACGTAACACTATTATTACGTGGATGAACATCTATCATGTTCTTTCGAAGAGTTGGTAGACCAAGTAACCCGTCAGCTGGCAAATTGAACTGCTGAACTATATAAAAGTCCGCGTAGAAGGGAGAACCACGTCTTGAGAATCTGAGTGGTAATGTCACCATTCCTTTGATGCTCAGCTGAGTACCTGAAACTCCTTCGAGCTCAGCGTTACTAGGCCTCCATTTGAATTTGCGGTGAGGCAATTTACGTTGTAACTCGTGATATGATGTCAAGGCCAATACATTAGCACAAGCACCTGTGTCTATATCAAGAGCCAATCTGGTATTATCCACTCTCACCGGCACTGACAACACTTCCACTTTTCTAAGCGCCGCTATTAATGAGGCCGCTATAGAAGTGCTGTGAGGAGGGGCGGGAATTACCCTATCTATCCCTCTCCGTGCTGTGGTGTGCGCTGGTCTTCCCCCGATGACTTGTCCTGGGGACGTTTCTGCTTGCGCCTATACGACACCTCCGTTTCACTTAGGTCCACTCCCCTAGCCTTTATTAGTATATCGCACTCATGTGAACTATGAGATGTTGATTTGTGAAGAGCGCACCATTTGGGCGCATTCTGGGTAGGAGGAGGAGGTGCTGCTTTGGCTCCCTCACTGTTTGACCCTGAGAATGGCTTTGCACCGGGTGTGGCCTTAAAATTAGCACTATTACCTCGGAACTGAAAACAATCTTCCATTACGTGGCCACGTTTATTACAATGTGCGCATCGTAACGATGTTTTCTGTTTATATGTTAGGCGGGGAGGAGCGATCGGAACTAAGTGTGTCGCATAAGGAGTCTGGAGGTGAGGCATCTGTGGCATCTGAGACGGCTAGGGTTGTGGTTACGTCACTGAGGGCTGCTCCAGTAAGGGGCCCGTAGCCTGGGGACAGAGCTTGTTTGCATATTCCACCATATCCAAGGGTGGTTCATACTGTACTTCCTGTGCCCGGCTATATAAGGGAACATGGACGGAAAGAAGAAAACTTATTAGTTCTATCAATGTTTCCACATTTTCTGGTGGCATATCACCCCGTGAGTTGTACCAGCCTGATGACCGGAAGGTCGCTTGCATGTCCTGGCGAACCTCGCCCGCGATGTCAACAGCGTCAACGGGTGTTTCGTTTCGTATACCTAGAATACAGCGATCCAACCATCTGAAGATCCATTGCAGTTGGCCCAGCTGTGACCTACCCCCAAAAATCCCAATTACCGTTCGCTTGAACTTTTCATAGTCAGGGCTTTGTAAACCAAACGCATTTAAACGACTGCCTGCATAGGAACCCTGCGTTATATGGGAACGTACATATGCTTTCTTTTCTTCGTCAGTCGTTATGTGACTATTGCGCATGCTATCTTCACATGCACGAATAAAATGTGCGACCCTATAATCGTCTTGTCCCGTGAAATTTCGAACATAATCACCGCGCTGCATGATATTAATAACATTATCAGCTTTAGGTGTGGTAGTAGTACTGGTGTGAAGGTTAGAGGATGCCATTGTAGTGTTAGTATTAAGCAAGTTAGTATTCTTACTCTTAACAGAAGGCTGGGTTAAGTTTGTTCCCGATTTAGCAACAGACACACTATCACCTGTAACAGGGGTAACTGCTTTAGTATACTTAAGTGAGGTACTATAGTGATTATCAGACCGTAGGGTACGACGGTTTAAGTCGTCAAATGATTCGTCTATAACTTTCTCACTACTTCCTACCGAATCATTTAACTGTGTTCCATACTCAAAATCTATGTCAGTCTGGGCTTGATCATTGATGAGTTGGTTATCAGCAAACAGTTACGCTAGGCGTTCGATTTCATCTACATTAGACATGGGAAACTTAGAAATTATCTATTAGCCCCCTTTGGGTCAGTGAATACTTAACAGTAAGTAGATCACTTGCCTCTCATTTACAAGACAAATGAATATGAATTGTAGTTAATTATTAAACTATCAATATGTAGATAGACACTTACAAACTACTGTAAATTATAGGATTTCAATACATTAATCTTACATTCGACACTTTATCATTGAAATAATCCGATCCGACGAACCTATCAGTGTGAAGATATCTCTCGAACGTGTTCATGTGTGTAGAATTATGTAATTTAAATACCTATTTATACAGAGTGGTACGTCTGTATAGAAAATGTGATCCTTCAAAAGTTCTGAGTCGAGTGGTGGGTGGAGTGTGGGCGGGGCCTCTTCCTAGGAGGTGTGCGCTGCTGCTGGTTTCCTTGGCAACGAGAAGACGCTTCTGCTTTGGTGAGAGACGAGTCCACTTGAATTAGGTGAGTTCCTCCTCCGGCGATCAGGAAACTGCTGATAATTGGTTATCACACTGGTCGGTGCTGGTTCACTGGCGAAACTGCCGTATGCCAAGTCTTCACAGTCCACGTATATATGGAGATCTGTATGATGACACCGGAATTCGTAATTCGCGCTGACGACACAACAATACTGCCCAGCTGTTAGTGAAATACCAATTAAAGACCAGGCTACGAAACTTTTTTCAACACTGTAATGTCTAGGGAATGCTGAGTGGAGTCTATCTCAACCGGCTCAATCTGGATATGTACCAACAGGCTGTAATATATGTATATTACGAATTCTGAACGTATTTGTATGTGACAGAGATAAGGAGCGCTCACTACATATCGTCTCAATACGGGATATAGTTTTAAACACTCGGATTATGTAACGCGTCACTGCTGTGTGGTTTCTTGTTTTTCACAAAACACAGACGGATGATACGACTACCAGTTTGAAGAATCCGTACACACCGCTTGCCACCTATATGAATCGGCTGCTTGTCCAATTAACCAGTCCGTTCACACATATTTATATTTGGGTTTTAAGTAACGAAACCCAAACGGTAGTTCCTTTGGTTTATTATAAAAGGTTGTATATATAATTCCTGAGTGTATATCAACCGTAAGTCTCACTGTCTAGGAGTGAATGAGAAAGGGACGGCTTAGGGGCATCGCAGTGCGTGCTTACAGAAGTGCTGAGCTATGGGTCTCGCCCTCTTGGGTGAGTTGCCCGCTCACGTGTCCAACTCATGTCTTACTCATAGACATTGGAAAGTTACAGGTTGGTGAATCTGAATATAATATCAGGTGTATTGACCCATTTATATAATACGTTCTGTTGATGAGACAGGGGCCTATTACACCAGCTGAGAGTAACTGAGTCGCCACCAACACGTGTTACCAGAAGCAACACCCACTACTGCAACACTTAACACCAGCTGAGAGTCACTGAGTCACCACTAACACATGTTACCAGAAGCAACACCCACTACTGCAACACTTAACACCAGCTGAGAGTCACTGAATCACCACCAACACATGTTACCAGAAGCAACACCCACTACTGCAACACTTAACACCAGCTGAGAGTCACTGAGTCACCACCAACACATGTTACCAGAAGCAACACCCACTACTGCAACACTTAACACCCGCTCAATATTAAACAAATTTAAAAACGTTTCAATTTCACTGTTTTGTAGTGAACACTGTCCCAGTAGGGTGTGTCATAGGAGGGAAGATCAGCTAAAACTAATGGCCCATCACTCTTTTGGTAGATTTTAGTATATATAAACAGAAAATAATTTCAGTTTCAATATTTTGCAACCTTTTGCTAGGTAAATTTTAGCCTGAAATTTATCGAAAATCTAACGTACAGCTGCATTAGTGCATTACAATTAAATAGTGAACATTGCTTTCTGACGTCATTCTTTAACAACTCAACTAACAATATTTTTTTCTGTTTCAGATTCTGATGCATTTATAAGTTGATAATATTTGCGATGGCTGCTTGTGTCAGAACGAGGAACCAAAAATCCAGCCATCTCAGTCACTATCTTGGGTCTGGGAGAGAGCTCCTGAAGTCGGAGTTGCCTACATTGAGAGATGCTTTGAGATACGGTGTTTTAATCAGGCAAATCAGTGAAAAGAACCAAAGAACTTACACAAACAACGACATTGCCAGTGATATGACCAAAGCTGTCTTGGCACAGTACACTCTGGCTAACGCTCAGTTCAAGCCTCCAGTCATAACAAGTCAGAAGAAGATTAGTGAGAGACTGCTAGCCAGTTGGGAAAAGGCAAGAGATATCTCTCTTGGGAGAGGAAAACTTGCAGTTAAGGACAGCTTTGCCAAGCAACTGGACCAGTTATTTGACAGAATTACTTGCAAGTGCCCAAATGTTCTCTGTCCTGAGTTTGGATGCGATCGTGACTGTAAATCCGAGGCCCACATCTCCTGTATTTGCAAGCGTGAACTGAAGATTCCTGTGATCGAACTGGCATTTGTCAAAGCACAGAGAGAGAAGACTGGCAGTATAGGGGCTCTCATGATTTCTAGCCAAGGTATTCCGGAGTCCAAGAGACAGGAGGCTGCCACAGAGAGACAGAAGAGGAGAAGAGTTGCCGAGGAAAAGAGACTTGAGAAGGCCCAGGGTGAGGTAAAAAAGGCCGATGATTGGAGTTAAGCTGATTCAGAGTTTAATGACTTCCCCATGGCTGATCCGAGTGCTGACCAGGAGAATGGTGACTTTGTCCCTAACCCAGAAAATAATGATCCCAAACCTTCCAGGCATAAGATTCGAAATAGGAAAGATATCCCGAGCATAGCTCTGGCCAGCATGCGACACCACACTGGTCTCAGAGAAGCTGCAGAGATAGCAACAGCTGCCTGGATTGATGGTGGTTTGATAACACCTGATGATGTTCACCTGGTGATAGATCATAACAAAGTAAGGAGAGCTCAGGAGAAACTTGTCAGTAACCTAGAAGAGGAGTTTGATAAGGGGACAAGAGAAAATGGAATCAATTGTTTGTTCTTTGATGGGAGAAGGGATGACACTAAAGTGTTCATGAAAGTTGGAGATTCTGACAAGTTGTTCCTTGCCATGGTGAAGGAGGAACACTACTCCTGCTGCAGTGAACCAGGAGGGAAGTATTTGTGGCATTTCACTCCAGAGAAAGATGACATCAGGAAACCAGCTGAGATAGTGGCAGATAACATTGTGAACTGGCTCAGAGAGAGGAACGTAGACCAGACCCTGCAGGCCATTGGAGGGGACAGCACCAACACGAACACAGGGTGGCAAGGGGGGGTCATACAGTGGATAGAGCGGAAGATTGGGAGGAAGCTGGTCTGGATTGTTTGTGACCTCCACACCAACGAGTTGCCACTCAGACATCTGATCCAGGAGCTGGATGGCAAGACTCTTTCAAACAACAGATGGTCTGGTCCTCTTGGCAAGATGCTGGATTCTGCCACTGAGTTAGAAATAAATCCGAGTTTTGAAAAAAATCACAGTTGGCCCTCCACTCGTTGAGCTTGCACATACTGTCATTGACGACCTGAGTACTGACCAGTACTATGGTTACATGATTTGCAGTGCCATCAAAACTGGGGTCATGCCTGATAGACTTGCTTACCTGCAGATAGGTCCAGTCTCACATTCTAGGTGGCTCACAACGGCTCTCAGGTTCTGCAGAATTTGGGTCGCTCATCATAAACTGAAAGGGAACCAGCTTCACAACCTGAGACTTATTGTCCAATTCATCGTGAGTGTCTACTTGCCAAATTGGTTTAACACCAAGGTCAAGTCATCGTTCTCCGAAGGTCCGAGGCATGTTCTCTTCCAGCTTGAGCTACTGAGGAGTCAGCCAAGGAAGGTTGTTCAGATTGTGGAGCAGACTGTGAGGAGATCTTCCTGGTATGCTCATCCCGAGGCAGTTCTGCAGACAATGCTATGCAGTAAGGATGAGGAGGAGAGAAGAGTGGCAGTCAAAAAGATCTTGGATATGAGACTTATGAGAGGATCTGGGCATGACGAATCAGTTGGTGACGATTCCTTCAGGGTCAGGAAGACTCCTGAAGTCAATCTAGGTGCCAAGACTCTCACTGATCTCATAGATCTGGATAACATCCAGGCTGGCAGTGAGCCCCCTCTTACATGCAGCCTCACCAATGTTCAAGTCAGAGCTTTCCTGGACAACCCCATGCATGTCCCTGCCTGGCCCTCGCACACCCAGAGTATAGAGCGTTGTGTACAGCAAGTGAGCGAGGCCAGCAGTCACGTGTACAGCCAGGAGAGGAGGGCAGGCTACATCCGAGCTCAGGTGGTCAGCAGGGAGGTGATGAGTAGAAACAGAAGCAAGAAAGACATGTTCTCTATGGTGTGCAGCAACACCGGGTCGTAGTAGTAAAACCGGTTTTTGTATTTGATGATTTTGTTTTCTAAAGGAATATTCAATTTATATTAAATGTGTCAAGATCATTCGTTTCACTATTCTGGATCATTTTCATCCTAATAAATTAACCTGATACATTTACTTTACTTTAAATAAGCTATTTAGTGGTGTTGGTAAAAGGGTGGGAATTCTGAATTTTCATAAGATTTCAAGTTAAAATTTACCTAGCAAAAAATGGAAACTTTTCAAATCTGAAGATATCACATGATTCTGCACATAGAACTACATCATTAATACCATGGGCCGATTTTTCAAAAAAAAAAAAAAAAAAATTCGCTGGATTTTTGGTTCCTCGTCCTGACACAAGCAGCCATCGCAAATATTATCAACTTATAAATGCATCAGAATCTGAAACGGAAAAAAATATTGTTAGTTGGGTTGTTAAAGAATGAAGTCAGAAAGCAATGTTCACTATTTAATTGTCATGCACTAATGCAGCTGTACGTTAGATTTTCGATAAATTTCACGCTAAAATTTACCTAGCAATAGGTTGCAAAATATTGAAACTGAAATTATTTTCTGTTTATATACACTAAAATCTACCAAAAGAGTGATGGGCCATTAGTTTTAGCTCATCTTCCCTCCTATGACACACCCTAGTACAGTATAGTTAATATGACTTACAAACTTGAGACAGCAATAGTTGGAGGTAGTGAACGGCTGCCTCTCACCCCTCCACCTGGTGTAACACAACACACTATGTGAAATATTACTTATAGTGCATTTTGTTTCTCCATCTAGTTGTCTCTCTGTCTATAGTTGTCCACCTGTCAATAGGCCCAAATTCTGGACGGTAGTTTGAGCCTGGGATTTAAGCTCGACTCGGGTGTGCGAATCGGGATTCCTTGAGCCTAGATTTCTTCCAGTGGATTATTTCCCATATTCAGAACATCGGCTTGAACCCCGGATCTGGTAATCTGTTCCGTTTTTTCTTCAGTTACGAGCAAAGATTCAAACACTGAAAATCCAGCCAATCACGTTTCATCTACACCATTACGGCAGACAGTCGCCATCGAGAGTAATGTTTACAAGATTATGGCGGCAACTATGACTAGACGAGTTTTTACGGAAGAGGATAAATCTCTCCTTGTACATCATAAGTTACTTTTATTACTATAATTATGGTCAAATTATAATGATTTATGGTACTGTGTTACAACCTGGCTGTGTTGTTAGATGATAACAAAGAAATTCATAGAGGAAGAACAATTATATACAATTGTAGACATAATCCAGGACCGGCGTTAGGGTGTGACAGTTGCCCCAACTTTGTCCTACAATGCTGTTCAAAATTTTGGTGTTGCATATTGACATAAAAAATACCCACGTGCAATTTTTTGAAGATTCATGCATATTTGAGTGAGCTCCAGCAATTTGAAAAATAGCGATTTTGCTTATACGGCATACGCGCCTATATATGAGATTACACAAGCATCATAAGGGATATTAACACAAATCATTTGCCTGTCTTAATTAAACCTGTTATCACTAACACAAAAAAGTTAATCATTCTTATTCTCTCATGGTACATTAAGGGGTTTTATCATATATTCACAAGTTATTATTGCTCTAGAGCAAGAAACCATGATTTTTGTTCGGAAGCAGATGATCGTTTGCGCTGATTAGGAACGCGGAGTCTGTCATTTTCAACTACTTGAAGGACTTCTTGAAAGCGCTCCTCATCCCTGGCAACATTAAGAAAGTCATGGCAAAGTTTTACACCACGCTCTGCAGCCTCATTGACGACCTGAAGCTTGTCCACAACCCGTTTCATGTTCAGGTAGTCGTCATGATCCGCCCATTCACTGGCTGGACTGTGGAGAAACTGATAGGGCATGCCTAAAATGGTGAAGAACCGGCTTGAGTCAGGCCCAATTAGGTCCACCAGGGCAGTGCCACTTTCTGGGACAGGGGGAAGATATGGCTTTCCATAGTCCCCGTGATTGAGCCCCACTCTCTTAGTAACTTCAGTGCCTTCATGGCAAAGAAGGGCCTTCCTCATCTCCTCTTTTATCCTTTCTTGTACAGTCAACCCTCGCCTTACGCGGTCCCACTTTACGCGTTTCCACGTTTACGCGGTACCCTGCCGAAACAGGAATGCTCACTCTCCGCGGTGTGTGTACCCTTTTAAGCGGAGAGCGGCGCGAGCAGGGTGCGCACAAGGTCGCCCAGTCATCAAAACATTACCGAGTTCTTCACCCGCCACCCACCACAGCCGGCCCAAGTCAGTGATAGTGATAATGATAGTGAGGATATGGACTTATATGGACTTTGAGGGGTTTGAAAAAGAGGCCCTGCAAGCCTCTGTGGTGGATAGTGATACAATTGATACAGGTGAGGGCCAATAATAATCTGCCCTCCGCCTCGGAACCAACCCCTCATCCCCGTGTGCCCAGCCATCTTTTCTACTAATGTAAGTGTTAAAAAACCTAATATTATTGATATTTCTCTTAATTATTAATTGTGTGTGCATAACATCATAAAATTAAGAAGTTATTTTTACTACAACATAGGTATTGTGTCTGAAAAAGTGGAGCTTGGGGGTCGGCCCGGTCTCTCTTTCATTTAATCCCATATGTTATGTTGTTCACTTTACTCATTTCTCACTTTATGCGGGCCGCCGTGGGTTGAATTAACCGCGTAAAGTGATGGTTCACTGTACTTGGGGCGAGAACAAAGCCAGTGGGGCCAACTCCTCAGTTAGGTACCAAGTGTGTCTACCGAGTGCCACACATGCTTTGTCAACTATTGTGGCGTCATGGGGCAAATTCAGCCAAGATTTCTACTAAATTCGAGTCATTCAGTGGCGCACTTGCTGGAACTGGGCAAACAATCCACTATGGGACATAAACAGCGACTGTGAACACACCAAACCGTTCTAACTTGCTGATTTGACTTTTAGTCACAACCTTGCTTATGGGAAACTGCTCTTCGATCTGGCCTGACAAAAGAACAATCTTGAGGGTATAGAGCAGTTTAGCCATCCACCTTGTTTTGTGAAGTGCGCCGGGGTAGACCATCGTGAAGCTCACTGGCTCGGATCCTTTAGTTACAAGCAGCAGACACAGCTCTACCAGCTCCTTGTAGTTGCCACGTGTAAATGGTTGGGCTAGAGATTCACAGAAGAAGTCGGCCATCTCCTGCTGGCGCTCCTCAAACACTCCAGGCATTGCGGGGTAGTAGTAGTAGTTCTTTTTTTCTTTGTACGCCAGTTGAGAGAAATGGGTCTTGAACCTAGAAATGCAATTATTGGGATTATTGTATTTCGTACTAATCTATAATATTGTTTTAGGGGTATTAAGATTGATATGGTCGATCATTTGCTTGGTGTTAGTATATCTTATAAGTCTAATAAAAGAAATTCCACTAAATTTGTTCATTACATAATAATATTCCTTGTTATTTTGTAAAGCCGACGGTGCTAGCTCAACCATGCACCGATCTCCAAGAAAATTTACAGGGGTGTTTCCTAGATACCTAAATACACAACACTAAAACTTTGAACAGCATTGTAGGAGCATTTTTTGATTTTTGGAAGGCAACGGTCACACCCTAATATACGTATTAGTTTTACAGCCTCATCGTTCATGACTTGGCCTTAGAAAACTTACGAATTATTTCATCAAAATTAACTGTCTTGGCAATTCATTTTCTATAGAAATCATAGCTAGGCTGTTCAATCTTGCCTGAGTCATGTTAGAACGAAGATAATTCTTGATGAGTTTCAGTTTAGAGAAACTTCTTTCACATGATGCAACAGATGCACATATTGTTAAAAAGAATCTCAGGCACAATAACAAGTTTGGCAAGGTTTCACAAAAGTCCCATTAGACAATAAACTTCAGGAACTGCAAGACTGTCCATTTATTTGCTTCTTCGGGTGTGATTTTGGCAGCCTCCATGTGTCTGCGAAGTTGCATAATTTCTACCATGACATCCTCATCAGAAATTTCATTAAAAATCTTTGTCATGCTTGTATTTGAAATACTCCCCTGAAGTTGTTCTTCTTTTGCAGACAGTAAGTAGCTTGGCTGAATAGCTGCAAATATTGACAAGATGTTATCCATAGCCTCTGAACGAGCATCCAATTCTAGACTAAATCGATCTAAGCATTCAAACATTGATCTCTTCATTTCCTCTTCCATTGTCAGTCCAGCATCCCTAGCCACCTCTCCTGGCATCATTTTCTTACGTCTTATCCTCCCTCTTGTTTCCATGGAGATGCCCATTTCTTCACATTGTGTAGTTGCATATTGAATCGCTATCTCCACAATTTCATTCCGCTGACCTCGAAGAAACAATTTCAAACCAATGAGTTTACAGTGCACTTTTCAAGACTTATTCCTTGTGTTTGCAAATACTTCGGTGTGAGATTCACTTCTTCCAGTACATCACACCAAAAATGAGATGGATGAAGGGGCAATTAAATTGAATGACAAAATTTTTGCCCTGATAACTCGTAAGTTGTACTTACATTTTGTAAAAAAAAAAAGGCTACAGAGGACAGATATTTATTTATTTATGAGCCTCATGGCACCCCCCTCTGGCTGTCACCCGGGGCGGACCCCCCCCCCCCCCCCAATTAGTACGCCACTGGTTTTAGTTTTTATTAAGGATCTGGGATCATCTTTTAAAAATTCAAGTAATTGTGTTAATGACCTTTGAAATAATTAGATATTTTAAGTAGATTACGCTGTGCCCGTAAGTTTTAAAAGGCCTTTATGGATGGTCTTAAATATGTTGACCATCTTTACTGTATGAAGTTAGTTTCACGTTGTCAAAATATTTGTCAAATATGCCTGACCTAATACCTATGTCTTCAGCACTTGGGGTAAAAAAATAGTTTAAATATCCTACAAAGGTACAGGTTACTACTTTACCTGATTTTAAATCTGGGTTCACAAATTAGTTATTGTTTTAATGAAATTCTGAAACAATTAGATATTTAAAGTAGATTACTTAGGCTTTGCCAGTGTTTTTTAAAAGGCCTTCATATACATTTTAAAAATACAGACTATTGGGGTGTCAACTGCATGGAAAAGCCAGGAAACTTTACAAACAAATGGGGTATTTTATTTGGGTTAAGTTATACTTAAATATAGTTTTTTGGCATCAATCTTGGCATAAATTAATGCTGTACTGTATAATAGGTAAATAATTATTGTACTTTTAGGAACATTCCACAACAATATTGATGATAGTTCAAGTCAGTGATCAAATATTACAGGTTATACCTGCTGCAGTGAGTATTGTCCAGCGAATTGTTCTTATAATGGACTTGTTCCACATTAATAAAGATTCATGTAGGTGGATAGTGGAGTGTTGACCCACGTTAGGTTAAGGTTGTCACCAGGGAGGGTCGCTAAAATATCCTCAGTGGTCCCTCCAGTAACCGACACAATTGGTTCCATGGAGTTGTTCGTTAACTGAATCTATATACTGTAGTGTTATATATTAATAAAATATTAATAAATAAACTTAAAATAGTTCAACACAAAATGTTATTGTTAAAATTTATTTTAGTAAAATTGTAAATGTTGTCAAGATATTCGGTTCTCCAGCCACTGACTTAAATTTAGTTTAATATTAATATACAGTCGGCCCTTAACATACGCTGGGGTTAGGTAACAGAGATACCCGTGAATGTTGAAAATCCGTGTACTTTTGCTGACCCCTCCCCCTAAAAAAAAAAACCAGGCCCCCATGTCCTTATTTACCCTATATACCTGTGTGTAATTCTAGTTTTTAAGACCAAATTATTTGGCAAAAAATTGGGGGTCGACCTCTAAATGGGTAATAGTTTCATTAGGTTGAAAAATATTTACCAGTAACTACCAGTATACAATGGAAACGACGCACCAACGCACCACCAGCTGTGAGTGTCGGTACAGTTGCCAGGGCAGATTTCTTGCGTCATCATAGCAAGCCCAAAGTAGCCAAATCCATGGTATGGTAGCACAGGACGATGTAAAACATAAAGTATTCATTTTTTAAAGTTTATTTATAGATACTGTACATAAATTTTTGTTCATTACATCTGAAACATCAATCTTTGTTAATTAAATTTGAAACAAAAGAAAACCATGATACACTACCGTATTTCTAAATACCAGGTATTTTCATTAAAATATAAGAACATAAGAACATAAGAATGGAGGAAACTGCAGCGGGCCTATTGGCCCATACTGGGCAGTCCCGTTTACACCCAACCCCTATTGCTCATATGAGCATCCAACCTATGTTTGAAGCAATTCAGCGTATTCGAGTTAATGATGATATTTGGTAACTTGTTCCATTCATCCACTACTCTGTTTCCAAACCAGTGTTTACCTATTTCACGCCTAAATCTAAATTTGTCCAATTTAAAACCATTGTTACGAGTTCGCTCCTGGTTGGATAATTTGAGTACCTTTGTAATGTCCCCTTTGTTTAGCCCTGCCTTCCATTTATACACCTCTATCAGGTCGCTCCTCGCTCTACGTCTCTCAAGGGAGTGCAAATTAAGATGCTTTAACCTGTCTCTATACTCAAGGTTCCTGATACCCGGGATTAGTCTTGTCATTCTCCTCTGAATTCTTTCCAAGGATTCTATATCCATTCTGTAATACGGTGACCAGAACTGGACTGCGTAATCCAGGTGTGGTCTCACAAGAGCAAGATACAGTTTTAGGATGACCTCGCTAGTCTTGCAACTAACACTCCTTTGTATGAACCCAAGTACTTTATTAGCCTTGTTACGAGCAAAAACACATTGTTTACTTGGCTTAAGGTTCCTACTTATCATTACTCCTAAATCTCTCTCGCAGTCGGATTTCTCTATGGCATCGTTGTTCATCTGGTATCTGGTTTCCCTGTTTACATTTCCTATACTGAGTACTTTACATTTGTCAATGTTGAATTTCATCTGCCATTTTTCAGACCATTCGAAAAATTTGTTTAGATCCTCCTGTAGTTTTGCCGAGTCCTCGTCAGATTTGATAACACGTCCTATTTTAGTATCATCAGCAAATTTACTTATGTTGCTGTCTATGCCGATATCTATGTCGTTTATGTATATAATAAACAATAATGGTCCAAGTACTGAGCCTTGGGGAACTCCACTTGTGACGTTGCTCCAATGGGACTTAGTGCCGTTAATGCTCACTCGCTGTTTCCTGTCCTGTAACCACGCCCTAATCCATTTAAGGATGTCACCTTTGATGCCATGAGCTTCTACCTTTCTAATTAGTCTTTCGTGGGGTACTCTGTCGAAGGCTTTGCTAAAGTCGAGATATACCACATCATAATTGTGCCCCTCGTCCACTGATTCGAAAACTGATGAAAAGAATGTTAATAGATTAGTTAGGCAAGAACGTCCGCTTGTGAAGCCATGCTGGGAATCATTGATCAATCTGTGCTTCTCCAGGTGATTTCGAATAGAGTTTGAAATGATTGCTTCCAGTAATTTGCCTACTATTGATGTTAGACTGATTGGGCGGTAGTTAGAGGATAGTGATCGATCCCCCTTCTTGAAGATCGGTATTACATTCGCTATCCTCCAGGATTCAGGTACTACACCTGTTTTTAAGGACATGTTAAACAACTTTGCTAAGGGCATACTAAGCTCTTCCTTACATTCCTTTAATACTCTGGCAAATATCTCATCGGGACCAGGTGACTTATTAGGCTTTAGTTTGTCTATTTGCTTACTAACATCGTTACTAGTCACTACTATCTCACTTAATTTGTTTTCTTCACTATCTCTGAATAGAGTCGGTGCCTCGGGTATCATGTTTAAATTTTCGCTGGTGAAAACTGTTGAAAAATATTTATTCAAATTATTGCTCATTTCTCCGTCGTTATCAGTGAGCTCGCCGGAGTCTGACCGTATTGGTCCAATCTTTTCTCGTGTTTTAGTTTGGTGCATTTGGTAGAATCCTTTGGGGTTTGTCTTTGCCTCCCTTGCTATCCTTACCTCATTATTCCTCTTTGCTTTCCTTATCTCGGTTTTAACCCTACTCGCCAATACCCTATAATAGTCCCGGAGGTGAATTTCGCCACGATTTATCCTTCTACCTATAGCCTTCCTTTGGCCAATGATGTTCTTTAAATAATTATTTATCCATTTAGGGTCATTGTTGTTTGATCTGAGTTTTTTGTATGGTATGTTCTGCCTTTGTGCATTAAGTAACTCACTATTTAAATTGTCGTGGAACTCGGCAATCTCAGATCTCGTTATCAGGTCGGTGTCATCTGTCAGGTTCACGGCCAAGCGCGACACCCCCTCTCTCAGCTGCCTCTTTAAACTGTCAAAGTTTGCCCTTCTGAAATCTGGTACTTTAGTGGAATTTTCCTTACGTCTGCCCTGAAAATCTAACTGGAATCGAATTTCTTTGTGATCGCTGTTTGCAAGTTCGTTCCCTACCTCGTCATTGCTAATGAGGTTTTCTCTGTTTGACAAAACTAAATCCAATATATTATTACCCCGTGTGGGTTCGGTTATATGTTGACTTAGGAAACAGTCCTGGATCGTCTCGAGAAAATCCTCTGATTCTGAGTTTCCCGTAAGGTCGGTCCAATCTATTTGGCCAAGGTTAAAGTCGCCTACTATACAGACTTTGTTGTGTATGGAAGCCCTGCGCATTTCATCCCAGATAAGTCGCTCATTGACTCTGTCAAGATTGGGGGGTCTATATATTACTCCTGTGATTAATTTTTCCCGACCGTCGCTTAATTCTATCCAAATTGTTTCTGTATTCCTCTCAGTTTTTATTTCCTTATTTATTTCACACTTCAGATTATCCCTAACATAGATTGCTACTCCGCCTCCTTTCCTGGTCTGCCTATCGGTATGGAACAGTTTGTAACCCGCAATTTGGTATTCGACTGGTAATTCACGTGTGTCTAGGTTGATCCATGTTTCAGTGAATGCAATTATATCGATTTCTTCGGTACATACCAAGGCCCTAATATCATCCATTTTGTTTCTCATACTTCTACTGTTCGCGTAATATACATTTAAGTTAGTCGTGTTCTGAGTCCTTCCCTTACCGCGTTTAGTTTTAAACTCCCTGTCTAATTTAGTTATGTCATCATTCCTAACACTATTTCCCTGTAATCTTTCGCCTTGTTTACCCGCTCCCACTGCAGTCTCCTCCACCCCCGTGCCCCTATGTTCTCTTAGCAGTTTAAAGACTTCGATATCTTTTGAACTGCCCCCTCTAGAGCCCCAGCCAGGGTTGCTACTCCATCCCTAGACAGGTGCACCCCATCCCTAGCATAAAGGTCCCTTCTGCCATAGAAGTTGTCCCAGTTGTCAATGAATGGGACTGATATTGACTTGCAATATCTGTCAAGACGGTCGTTAACACCAACTGCCCTTGACAACCATTCACTGCCAACTCTCCTTCTAGGCAGGACACCGCATATGATAGGGATCCCTCCCTTAGTCCTAATACGATCTATGGCTGCCTTGAACTTATCAAGAAGCTCCTCGCTCCTACACCGGCCAATATCATTGCCTCCTGCACTGAGGCAGATAATGGGTTTGTTCCCATTACCAGACAAGATATTGTCCATCCTGTCAATTATATCCCCCACCCCAGCTCCTGGCAAACACACCCTCATCCTATTTTTGTTTTTACCACAAAAGGCCCTGTCCATGTACCTTACCTGTGAGTCACCAACAATTAAAGTTTTTATACCTTCCTTGTCATCCCTGTCCCTGACTGTACTAACGTCCAATTCGTCTATCAAGGGACTGAACGGGTTGGTACACTTAGCTGTTGTTGTCGTTGTTGTCGTATCCTTGGTGTGCTTCTTAACCAAAAGCTTTGTCTTCCCACTACTCACAATTTTCCACTCGCTTGATTTTTCGTCAGCCACTGGCTTTACTCGTCCAGCCTCTCCTTTTAACATCGCCAGCTCTTCCCTTAATTTCAAGTTCTCCAACTTGACCTTCGCCAATTCTTCAGTGGACCACTCCAGTTTGGTCACCAAACTCTCATACCCAAGACCGCACCTTGCTCTGGCCATATCTGATAATTATCCCTCCGGAGCTAACCCTGCCGTGACCTTTCCCCTAGTGAGGTCAGAACACAACTGAAAGTGAGGTCAGAACACAACTATTACATCACAAGTATATTTTACCTTAACTGTGACTGAATGAATATATTCTCAGAAATAAATATGGAAATGTAATATTTTTGCCGAAATGACGTACGTATTACAGTGGAAAGTGTATAACAAAAACGAATCTTGTTAGAAGAATATTTATATATATAGGTAGGAAGAATATTTAGTAAGAGAGTAAAAGAGAGGAAGATTTTGGTAGCATGGCCGTGATAGTTATTTACACTGTCAGTACACTTATCGTATCTTATATGTCAATACACATCTATTACGTCTTAAAGGCGACTTCTCAAACACCGCTTCGTTACAACTCTTTGTTAATTACGAACATGACATGGACACATTAATAACACCTTCTATTGAAGTTACTAGGACATTATATTTACGTTACTAGGACATCATATTACGTTACTAGACACTCTGATTCTCGGACACGAACATGAAATGAATACACTTCCCACGTAAGTAACTCATCCCATGGAAAGCTCTGACAAACACTCACGTGACCTAGGGGAGGCCTAGCAGGTAGTCCTGGGTTGTCTCTATGGGAGGCTGCTTGGCTGGGCGCCGGAGGGAAGTCTCGGTCCTGACCGGAGGCGACCGGAGGCGGCTTGCCTCCGGCCCCTGACTTCTCTCGAGCAGGACTCGGCTGTGGTGGACCTCCTCCTCCGATCCCTGTGTGTCTCTCTGTCTGACTCTGCGAATGTCGAATGGAGGACTGGGACGTCCTATATATTGGGAGGCGAGCCGTCAGGTTGAGCTGATCGGGGGGGGCGGCGGCGAAGGGTTTCCTTACATTTGACCTGGCCAATGTGAGGTCAGGTCTGGACGTTCTCAGAGACTATAAGTTATATCTTATGGAAAAGTCATCAGGTGGGGCCGTGTGACATGAGAGGCCCTGGTTGATTTGTGGCCTCTTGACTTGAGCTCGAGGGTTACATTTGACCTGGCTAATGTGAGGTCAGGTCTGGACTTTCTCTGGGATGTAGGTTATTGTATATTGGGAGAGAGTCGGCTGGTGCCTTCTTACATGTTTGTTGTGGATCCGTGTCACATGGGAGGGGAGCTAGTTGATTTGTAACACCCTTGAGCACCTGTGAGGGATACCCTTACACTTGACCCCCCTAATGTCGGGTCAAGTCTGGCTTTCCTTGCGATGTAAGCTGTGGTCTGACAACCCATCACTACACCTCCCGCCAAGACCAAAGCTTTCATGCTCAGAGAACTGATGATACATTTAAAGTAGACAGTAACATCATGTGCGGTATCTAATATAGTCCCTGAGGCGATAATGCATTCTTACATTTTACAAATTATAACCCTAGAGATGTATGTTTTTCTACTGGCATAGTTTGATCTGACAAAGCTTACTATACCTCCCGCCAAGATTAAAGCTTCTATGACAGGAGAAAAAAATAAAATACATACACAGTAAGTGAACATAGAGTGATCTAAAGATCCTTCATATCTAGCATAGTGTCCGAGGTAAACTTGCAAATCACATTCTACAAACAAAATCAGGTGTTACATTGCCTAACCAGGCCGTGTCAAAATAAGAATTCATCTCAGTCAGTAAATGGCTACAACATTGTGTTTTGTAGTGCAAAACATTGATCAAATGAACTCATAGAAAAAGTGACTAATCTTTTTAAAAAAAACATTCTTTGTAGTACATGTTAACAAAAATCAGAGAACGAAATACTTCATACAAAATGCTCCTACTTCACATGTTAGGGTGTTATATCTTTTTATTACACATCAGCAACATCAACAACATCAGTACATTTGTTGGGTTCAGCATGGCTCAAGTCCTCCATCCAGCTGGTATCTGAAAATAAGGAATGCTGGCAGCACAACAGCGGTAGTCGGTTGGTCCTTCTAATGATCCACCTTTTCATCGTCGACTTTCTTCTGATGTCAGCACAGGACATCTTCTGTCTTCACATAGCACTTTTTTCTTTCTTCAATACCGCACGTTGTAGGTCGTGTCACCACATCTGACTTCTTCTCACTTCCTCCTGGTTTCTATAATATTCCAGATGATTTTTCTGTTCACCTGCGCTTCCTCTACGTGTAGAGCATTTTCATATTCCAGATGAATTTTTCTGTTCATCTGCGTTTCTTTATACATCTTCATTTTCATATTCCAGACGATTTTTCTGTTCGTCTGCGTTTCTTTATACATCTTCGTTTTCCGTCATATTCCAGATGAATTTTTCTGCTCCATCTGTATTTCTTCTCTGCAACATCATCATTTTCAACATATTCCAGACGATTTTCTGTTCATCTGCCGTCGGCCCACTCCGGCCGGGATGAAAGCCGGTCCACTGTTTGGGCTGTCGTCTCCTTAGATGACTGTAAGGCAGGTTCCGCGGACCAGGGCTCGCCCTCCGTACGTGAGTGTCGGCGAGACCAAAGACCGTCCTGTCTTACACCTTCCACAGTGGTGAATCCCTCCCTGGCTGGGCTCACCAGGGTTCGTTGTGTGGCACTTCATTCCACACTCCTTAACTTCCTAAAGTAGAAAAATATAAAAATCTTCTTAATCCTAGACCAGGTAGGACTTGAAAGAAGTGGGGTGGTGCGTGGCGGGTGTGGTGCTGCATTCATCACGCTGCTTCTTCTCTTCTTATATGTGCTGTGGTCGGATTCCGGCTAGCCATGGGGCGGTACACCAATTTCGAAGCATAACTCACAGGACAAAACATTGGTGGTCACACGGGCGGGGCGGGGCGAGAAACATTCGGGCATGATGCGCGCGTGACCTAGGGGAGGCCTAGCAGGTAGTCCTGGGTTTTGTCTATGGGAGGCTGCTTGGCTGGGCGCCGGAGGGAAGTCTCGGTCCTGACCGGAGGCGACTGGAGGCGACCGGAGGCGGCTTGCCTCCGGCCCCTGACTTCTCTCGAGCAGGACTCGGCTGTGGTGGACCTCCTCCTCCGATCCCTGTGTGTCTCTCTGTCTGACTCTGCGAATGTCGAATGGAGGACTGGTACGTCCTATATATTGGGAGGCGAGCCGTCAGGTTGAGCTGATCGGGGGGGGGGGGGGGGGGCGGCAGCGAAGGGTCTCCTTACATTTGACCTGGCCAGTGTGAGGTCAGGTCTGGACGTTCTCAGAGACTATAAGTTATATCTTCTGGAAAAGTCATCAGGTGGGGCCGTGTGACATGAGAGGCCCTGGTTGATTTGTGGCCTCTTGACTTGAGCTCGAGGGTTACATTTGACCTGGCTAATGTGAGGTCAGGTCTGGACTTTCTCTGGGATGTAGGTTATTGTATATTGGGAGAGAGTCGGCTGGTGCCTTCTTACATGTTTGTTGTGGATCCGTGTCACATGGGAGGGGAGCTAGTTGATTTGTAACACCCTTGAGCACCTGCAAGGGATACCCTTACACTTGACCCCCCTAATGTCGGGTCAAGTCTGGCTTTCCTTGCGATGTAAGCTGTGGTCTGACAACCCATCACTACAAGTGGGATAAAATCGTGACGAAAACAATGACTTTCTCTTTCTTTCGTAGTTCAAAAAATGTTACCGTAATCGCTTTTCGATTGGTTTTCAGTTAAAAAACTATTGTATTACAATAATATTCTGTCCTAATTCACTTGAATAAATACTACGACACCATATTTCTGAATATTTTTATTAAAATCCATCAAAATCATTTTCCTTGTCATCGTCTTCAGCACACAGTTGCCAGTTTCAATATTTTTCGTTTAAAATTTTAAGTTACCGAGTATTTCTTTTCCCAAATCGTTTTACAATACTGTAGGTAAAACAGTTTACTACAGTAGAAGTCCAAAAATCCGGACTGCTTGGGGATTGGGTCGGTCCGGATTTTCGGATTTTCCGGATTCTCAGGCAGCACTTTTAAAATTCAAATTTAAGGAGGAATAAAGAAGAGATGAACAGGTACATTTTGATAGCTTATTCATTCACAAATATAGCATGCTTCATTTATCAAAACGAGCAGTTTTAAAGAAAAATCTGTGAAATCTAGAATTTAAATCTTTGCCTTTTTTATATCATAAATTGTAGACTTTTCCAATGTCGTATGTTTCCATTAGAAAAGTATTGCTCACACCATGTTCTAGTTTCTTAATTATTTCAAGTTTGTCACCCAATTTCAACTGGTTCTTCTTTCTCTTCACACAACGAAGATTATCTACTTTAGGAGCCATTATTATGGGCTTGTACAGTACTCTGTAAATGGAAAGAGTAAGATTCAAAATTACATATATTGTCACAGTTTGATTGCTTGTTTTAAAGTGGCAACCACATGGTTGCTTGTTGTCGCTGTGCAGCTGTGGCGCTCATGCATGCGCACATACACATAAAAGCCAGCTAAAAAAAAAAAAAAAAAAAAATAGTTTTCGAAAAGTCCGGATTCTCAGGTGGTCCGGATTTCTGGCATCCGGATTTTTGGACTTTTACTGTATTGTGCAAACCCCACAAAAAAAAATTTACAAATGGAGACACCAAAAATGTAAAAAAAAAAAATGCTGTCTGACTTGCAACACTGTCCGTAGGGTCAGGTGGTTCTAACGACACCTGCCAGGACCCGTTAATCAAATTTATAACAGTGTCTAACCTCAATTACTGTAGTTTATGTGATGTAGGCAATATGAAGTAAAAAGTACCAGTTAAAGTGAGAAATTGGAAGAGAATAAACAAGAAATATGTCATTGGGCTATTTTTGGTAGGGCTGAGGGAGAGAGTACCAGCTGTTTGGTCTTTTTTGGCGGGAGAGTCACGCAAATATCCGTACTGGTATTTGTTGATGTCTTCTGTATTTTTTAAAATGTATACTTATAAATTAAAAGTACCGTGACATTGTATTATATACAAACTTGTCATATTTCTGGAAAATAAGAAGCAAGAAAATAAGAATATACTGGTAAACACAATTTCAACGTACGCTAAAATTAAAGGCTGCTTAACCCTTTGACCGTGCCGTCCGATTTCAAGGTTGTTCCCGGAAAGTGTCATTAAGTCACCAAAAAATGAAAGTGCTGTTTTGAGCTTTTTTATTGCTTTTCTATTATGAAAAAACCTTGGTCTTTCCATATATGGCATTTATATTCCTTAGAAATGCTGGTATCTAGTGGAAAATCATGTTTTTACGGAAAAAATGTAAAAAAAAAATACATATACAGTGACCCCTCGTTTAACGAACGCCTCGGTTAACGAACTGCCTTCCATAAGGATCTTCAATTCGGTTAACGAACAAAAATTCGGTTAACGAATTTCTTACGAACCGACCTCAACATGTTTTCGCTTGCACTGCTCAGGCAACCAGCTCTAGTATCAGTCCGCCAATACAGTAATCGGTTTTAGGGCTTAAATTCCTTACTATTTTAGTAAATATCAAGAAGTTTATACTATTCAATAATTTTAAAAGTTTAATATTAACTTTTTTTAGTCATTTTAACAATTATTGAACATAATTGAAGGTAAAGAAACTAGTTTCTGGCGTGCCTTCCAGCCTGTTAACACACCAGACAGGCGTTAGTCTCTCTCTGTTTTCAGTGGAGGGAACATCTTGCTTGAGACCTTTGAACAGCGGCTCGAGATGACCCTTCCTACGTCCGACTTGTCGAGTGTGTGAGGAATGGATTTCCTAGCAACCGCTACGATCTTCACAACACCCTGCTCCCGTATTGGAAACTCCGCGATGAACTCTACTGCGACGGAGACCTTGTTCTGTACGGAGCACGTGTAGTTGTCCCTGCTGCATCACGTCCCCACGCCTTGGCTCGCCTTCACGACAGTCACCGTGGAGCTGAGGCCACCAAACGACGTGCACGACAGACTGTGTTCTGGCCCGGCATCAACTCCGACATCTCCAATGTTGTCCGTGCGTGTGAGCCCTGCCAAGTATTACAACCCAGCCAGCAGCAGGAACCCTTCATGAGTGACGACAACCCCACCCGCCCCTTTGAGTCTGTGTCGGCCGACTTTTTCTGTGTGTCAGGAAAGTCCTTCCTCGTTATCGTCGACCGTCTCTCTGGTTGGCCGGTTGTCATCAAGTGCGGTAATGACACGACGTCTGCCGCCACCATCAGCAAGTTCCGCCACTACTTCCGTGACGTGGGCGTTCCTGTACGCCTGCGAACCGACGGAGGGCCTCAGTTCACAAGCCGGGATTTTGCTGTGTTCCTTGACCGATGGGGAGTCCGGCATGTGTTGTCATCGCCCCATTACCCGCAGTCCAACGGCCACGCTGAGGTTGATGTCAAATCCCTGAAGCACCTCATCCTTAAGGTGGCCCCTTCTGGGAACATTGACTGCGAGGCCTTCGACAGGGGTCTTCTTGAACTCCGCAACACACCTAACTACACCGGACGCTCCCCTGCCCAGGTTTTGTATGGACGCCCCCTTCGTTCTTGTGTCCCTGCTCACCCTCAATCCTTCTCCAAGGAGTGGCAGGCCAAGACAGAGGATTGTGATCGCCGAGCCGCCGAACGTGTTCAGGACGTCGTCGCCCGCTACAACGACCACGCCCGCTCTCTCCCCAGGTTGAGTGTCGGCACCCAAGTCCGTGTTCAGGACCCGACCTCCCTACGTTGGGACAAAGTAGGCGTAGTCATGGGTCTCGGCAGGTCACGGGACTACCAGGTGCGGTTGCCCAGTGGTCGTGTGTGGTGGAGGAACCGCCGTTTTCTCCGCCCCGTAACAATGCCTTCTGCTGGCCCCGCCACCAGTGTTGAGTCCCATACCCTTCCCAGAGATGAAGTCCCTCGACGCTCAGAACAGATCCAAAAGAAAAGGTCCGCTCCAGACTTTGCTATGAGCGTATAGGGGGGAGGGAGGTGTATGTATATTATGTATGCTGGATTATATATTATGTATGTATATTATGTATGTGCTCCATTTATGTATTTATTTATTCAGCCTAGCTAGCAGCCTGTGGCAATGTTATTACCATATCCCACATGCTTAATTAATGTGCCTGGCGACGTATGGAAGCTGCTAATGTATCACTTGCTATACGTCGTCTATAGCAGTTGATCAGGAGCCTAGCCGGGGAGAGTGCTGCTCCCCTTTGTGTACATACTCTTATCCAGTAAACCGAACCTACAAAACTATACAGGTGTTTGTGTTCTCTCCTGTATATAGAACTTATTATTCAGAACCTAACATACGTTAGAATGTTTTATTGAAAGGTTGGTTATCCGAGATGGTCCGAGTTGGTATTTGCTGGGCCGAGTTGGTCCTAGTTGGGGTTGGGCCGTGTTGGATGTGGACCGAGTTGGAGGCACAGCGGTCACACTATAATAACCCGTTATAGTACATCCTTCTTTACTCACACAGCCAAACTGTGTCTGTGTGGATGTGGGTCACTATAATAACCTGTTATAGTACATCCTTCTTTACTCACACAGCCAAACTGTGTCTGTGTGGATGTGGGTCACACTATAATAGCCTGTTATAGTACATCCTTCTTTACCCACACAGCCAAACTGTGTCCGTGTGGATGTGGGTCACACTATAATAACCCGTTATAGTACATCCTTCTTTACTCACATAGCCAAACTGTGTCTTTGCGGATGTGGGTCACACTATAATAACCCGTTATAGTACATCCTTTACCCACACAGTCAAACTGTGTCTGTGCGGATGTGGGTCACACTATAATAACCCGTTATAGTACATCCTTCTTTATTCACACAGTCAAACTGTGTCTGTGTGGATGTGGGTCACACTATAATAACCCACTATAGTACATCCTTCTTTACTCACACAGCCAAACTGTGTGTGTTTGGATGTGGGTCACACTATAATAACCCGTTATAGTACATCCTTCTTTACTCACACAGCCAAACTGTGTCTTTGCGGATGTGGGTCACACTATAATAACCCGTTATAGTACATCCTTTACCCACACAGTCAAACTGTGTCTGTGCGGATGTGGGTCACACTATAATAACCCGTTATAGTACATCCTTCTTTACCCACACAGCCAAACTGTGTCCGTGTGGATGTGGGTCACACTATAATAACCCGTTATAGTACATCCTTCTTTACTCACACAGCCAAACTGTGTCTTTGCGGATGTGGGTCACACTATAATAACCCGTTATAGTACATCCTTTACCCACACAGTCAAACTGTGTCTGTGCGGATGTGGGTCACACTATAATAACCCGTTATAGTACATCCTTCTTTATTCACACAGCCAAACTGTGTGTGTGTGGATGTGGGTCACACTATAATAACCCGTTATAGTACATCCTTCTTTCCTCACACTGTTGAATGCTCTGCCTTCTTCTGTGTTACCATAGCCATACAATCTGTCGCACTTCAAAAGGCTGGTTTTCCAGCATCTTCGTGGTGTACATTAATATAAGCTTTTTATTTTATATGATTTTTTTAATGTTTCCTCTTATTTTACACAAATTGATTTTGTCACTTGTGGTTTTCATTTAAAATTGTACCTTTATAAGAATATCATCTAAGGCAAAATATTTTGTTTCAGATACTGTGATGTCACATCTCAAGACCAAGTATTACTAAGTAGAAGTTCACAATGTCAAGCAGAGATAAAAAGTTCTCCTGTGAGGAATGTGGCAAACAGTTTGGCTTCAAGTCTACTCTTCAGAGACATTTACTTGTACACAATGGTGTGAAGGAGTTTGAATGTGAGGAATGTGGGAAATGTTTCTCCCACAAGAGTACTCTCAAGGCACACATTCTTGTACACAATGGAGTGAAGGAGTTTGAATGTGAGGAATGTGGGAAATGTTTCTCCCAGAAGGGTAATCTCAGGTCACACATTCTTGTACACAGTAGTATAAAGGAGTTTGAATGTGAGGAATGTGGGAAATGTTTCTCCCGGAAGAGTAATCTCAAGTCACACATTCTTGTACACAATGAAGTGAAGGAGTTTGAATGTGAGGAATGTGGGAAATGTTTCTCCCACAAGAGTACTCTCAAGGCACACATTCTTGTACACAATGGAGTGAAGGAGTTTGAATGTGAGGAATGTGGGAAATGTTTCTCCCACAAGAGTACTCTCAAGACACACATTCTTGTACACAGTAGTATAAAGGAATTTGAATGTGAAGAATGTGGGAAATGTTTCTCCCGGAAGAGTAATCTCAAGACACACATTCTTGTACACAATGGAGTAAAGGAGTTTGAATGTGAGGAATGTGGGAAATGTTTCTCACGTAACGGTGATCTCAAGAAACACATTCTTGTACACAATGGTATAAAGAAGTTTGAATGTGAAGAATGTGGGAAATGCTTCTCTCGGAAGGGTAATCTCAAGACACACATTCTTGGACGCAATCATATGAAGGAGTTTGAATGTGAGGAATGTGGGAAATGTTTCTCCCGGAAGAGTACTCTCAAGACACACATTCTTGTACACTATGGAGTGAAGGCATTTGAATGTGAGGAATGTGGGAAATGTTTCTCCCATAAGAGTAATCTCAAGATACACATGCTTGTACACAATGGTGTGAAGGAGTTTGAATGTGAGGAATGTGGGAAATGTTTCTCCTATAAGAGTACTCTCAAGAGACATATTCTTGTACACAATGGTGTGAAGGAGTTTGAATGTGAGGAATGTGGGAAATGTTTCTCCCAGAAATGTAATCTCAAGACACACATTCTTGTACACAATGGTGTGAAGGAGTTTGAATGTGAGGAATGTGGGAAATGTTTCTCCCGGAAGCGTTCTCTCAAAACACATATTCTTGGACATAGTGGTGTGAAGGAGTTTGAATGTGAGGAATGTGGGAAATGTTTCTCCCGCAGCGGTCATTTCAAATGTCATAAACTTGTGCATGAAAAAAACAGAATTCAATAAATGTTTGAATGACTTTAACAGAAGGTAAATGTGACACACAAACTTGAATACAGTGATATACATCAATATAAAACTACCTGACCAAACTCTATGAATGTAGCAGAAATAAAGACAAGTGACAAATGCCACTTATATAGATATTAAACACAAGTTATCTGCTCTAAATATGTAAATTACTTCTCCCATGGCTTTAGTGTAGACATTTGGTATTGGTTCAATATCACTCATAATAATACTCCATTTTGTTTCATCAGCATTTTTGATAATGTTATTTACAGTACAGTAGTGAACAAAGGTTAAACTTATCATCTACTGTATGTGCTTAAAATTTCATCTTTACTGGATAAGTTTTGTTGAAGAGAGATGAACTCTCATTTACAATAATTTGTGCATCAATAGTTGTGTCAACTATGTACTTCTGTCTTTATTTACACGCAACGTAAGTTTTATCACAAGTACGTACATTAACGCAGGTAGTAAATCGTCTTGGTAAAGTAGTACAGTGGTGGTAGACCATTTGTTATAGTCAAGGTGTTGTCATTATCTCACGGAAACTCTTCAATCTCTGTTGAAATTGCACGTAAATATTTGATAAGTTTTGCTCAACTCTGAAGAGATATTTTGATATTTTATCTTGACTAAAATGGTTGGTAGTTTTGATTCATGTTTTAAATATATTCTTTCATCACTTACAGATATGTGGTACCATTGTCTGGTAAATAATGGTTAGGGTTCATATATAGTAGCTGGTGTTATGGGGCAGATGAACTTTAACACCTCTTAACTGTATATAATATCATGTTTAATATATTCTTCAGTTAGCATCTTGTGCCTTAGTTAGGTAACTCTTCTTGGTTACATATCAATTCATCCTTGGGCAGTCATTTTCTTAAAGTAGCCAATGCTGAAATGCCAAACTCTGGGTTAAAATTTGTTTTTTGATCATGTTAAGCAGAAGACTTGGTTAAATTAACATAGAGTATTTAGATATTTGCTGTTCTTGTATACAACTTTTCCACATAGTACTGGCATGTGTTTATCTAACAATGGTATTTAAAAAAATGATTGCTACAAGAATGGCATTAATTTTGTGGACATGAATATAGAATTTTATGTAAATACTGTGTACTGCATACATTAGTACAGGTCCTTATAATCTTTTGTGACTCTTATTACAGCTGCATAACGTTCACACTCACCGCACTAAGGGAGTATCTAAGTTTTTTATTGGGTAGTGTCACAGTAAACACTCTCAAGGGGTAATTTGTATGTTGTATTATACCAGTGTCTGTTGTACTGCGCACATCATTGTCATCCCTAAAAATCCCATCTAATTCATATTACGCTACATAACATTCAAATGCACCGCGCTTGTAGAACCTCAGAAAACGAGAAACATTGAGAAAGGACAACTCACCTACTCAAGGTTCCTAGACCATGTGTTGTATTGTACCCAGGTATAGTTATATCATATCAAGTGTACTGTATTTATTCATAGCATTAAGGATCACTCAGGGTAGGCATAAGATGAATGTTAAAGTCCAGTTGAGCCGGACTAGTGTACTGTAAGACTAAATGTGGATCAGGGTTTGAAGGTCCTACTATTTACGTCTGTGGGTGTGTAGCGAACATAACTCCAACAGATATCATATGAGAACAATGATCTGGAAAAAGGATAAATGTATCAGAACTATGTGAGGTGTTGACAGTGATCTAGAAACTATACCGGAAAGGAAATATCGTGTATGCGTCGGTATGAATTTAATACACCTCGTAGCCTCACGTGACATATACCCACGACAGGTACAGTGATCAGAGAATCTTATGTCTGTGTTCAAATAGTGCCAGGTGTGAGAGGAGGATCCCTCATTACAGTTTTTAAGTGACGTTGATACACCCCAGCCATGATCATTCGGCTTTTGTTTCAAGGCGCGTCATGTACCCGCCTCAGATGCCTCATTAATATTATAATCTCAGGCATTTACCCAAGCACTAGCAAACCAAGACCTTACCTTAGTGTGTAATTTAGGATTAATATATGTGTTGTTAAGAAATGAGTGACAATATACCGTAAAGTGTTCAGGTGAGAACCATAAGAAACAAAAGTGTAAATTGAGGATTGGAAACTGTAGGCCTATGTGACGAGAAGCGGCGGGAAATCGGCCTTAGTTTTTCCCGTTCTGCCGTCACCACAGGTCAGTGCCCTAGCGGGCTATATCCCGCCCTACAATTAAGGTTGATAAATAGAAGTTACTACAGTTTAAAGCTTTGCTGGATATATAAGTGTGATAGGGATGTGTTAAGGGGTGGGATAACCGCCCGTCAGGCATTATTGCTTAGTTTTTCCCGTTCTGCCGTCACCACAGGTGCCATGTGGCCGGAGTATCTTGCCGCCCGGCCGCCATTGTCCACTTGAGCGTTACACCGAGTGGGAATTATTCCCAGCGCACCACTCCACATGAATAGTCACAACTAAGGAGACCGTGAGAAACGGCGGTCGTCACTTGAAGCGACCTATAATACCAGGCGTAGAAATAGTGCTGGTATGTCTCTAGGTGAAGCCCTCGTCTCGACCCACCGAGGGCGGTGTGCGAACGAGGTGTCCGTTGTGTATACCTAAAAGTCACAAGGAGTCACATACTTGCAGGTATGGAGTGTAACAGGTGTGTTGAGATGGTGCTACTATGTATGATAACCGACGGTGCTACAATCCACCCAAGTGGAGCAGTCTGATGTGTTAAGGGATGTGTAAGAAGGAACGACCGAGCTACGGCGTTCCCCATTTGTTATGCAATAAGTAGGTGGATGACCCGCCAGTAATGTAAGAGTCTGGGTAACCAAAATTCTGTTGTTCTTCTGAGGAAGGCCAATTCATGTATATGTTTTTTTTACCAGTATGTTTTATAAGGAATAAATCAATTAAGACATGTTATGGTTTCCCCCTTCTTTACCCTCATCGATCTGGTCAATGGAAAACCTAACCCAATGCCTAGTCCACTCTGCCCGCTACCTAACGAGCTACATGCTGTCCAGAGGGGGTCTGGTGGCAGCGACCCTTAGAAATTAAGTTTAGAGTTAAGTTATCCCCTTAAATTTAGTGACCCCAGATCTGGCAGTATACTGTGTATATAATGTTAAGTGTGTATACTGATAGTATTAAGGGAGAACTCAAGGTACTGTTGTGTGTTGTATTATACCAGTGTCTGTGTATATAATGTTAAGTGTGTAATGATAGTATTAAGGTCAGTTATTTTGTATGGAGAAGAAGAGACCTTCATTTATGGGAGAAGGCCTGTTATGTTTGTGTGGTGCTGTGGCCTTAATTGCTTGGGGAAGGTCAACTATTTTTGTATTGTCACAGAGTGTAGTATTTTTATGATGTCTAAAATAATTAGTTAAAACTACTGGTTGGTATTTCACCCTTCCTTCCACCCTCAATTTTGATTTATGAAAAACATAAACTCACACTGCTAGACTAAACTCAAACTGCTAGACTTCTTTGCCAGCTCCCCAAAGAACAACTACACATACTGTCTTGGTTGCAGCAACCCTAAGTTAAGAAGTAAACCTTAGTATTAAGTGACCAATACGTTTAAGGCGAGCAGGTTGGGTTGTGTTGCGTCTCTGTAACAAAGCGTGTTCGGCATTCGGTCCTTCGATGTTGAGCCACAGGAATTGGACAGTGTTTGACGTGATTGTATTTTTTAAAACTCAATTTCCACCGAGTTGGAGGTACAGCCCAGGTCAGGAGGCCTACAACCACAAAATCACGGCCATATGACAAAGCTTTAATTTTATTTTTTTGCGGAGTTGTGGTCACTGCTGTGATAAAGGCCAACCAGGGAGTGTAGTAATGTCATTTTAGGTAAATCAGATCATAGTGTCATCAGTGACCACGAAGAGGTTGTAAATAACTTAAAATACAAACTGGCAAGCAAGGTGGAAAGGCACCACTGCCAGCAGAGACCAAGTTGTGTTACAGGTACCATAGAGACTCTAAATTTTATTTTGTTTGTGTGCTTTCTCATGGACTGAAACTGTGCCTACAATACACCATTCACAGGGAGTACAGTGTACACAGTGATAGCACAAAGAGATATAGTCGTTGATGGGAACAGGTAAAGAAAGTACAGGTACAGGTTGTACCTCTCTAGTCCTGCATTCTGTGGTCCGGAAACTCCTGTGGTTCGGAACGATTTTATTTTGTCCAATAGGTAGATAGGCAGCCTTTTTTTTTTTTTTTTTTTTTTTTTTTTTTTTTTCTTTTTTATCTGAATTATTATTATTATTACAGAAGTATTAAATTTTTGCCCCTCAGGCCCCAATGTGGGTCAGTGACCTATGCCTGGGTGGGCTAATTCCCTTAAAAAAAAAAAAAAAAAGAAAAAAAGAGCTGCGACAAATTAAGGTTTGTTTACATCCGGCAGTTCGGCTGCTCTCTCTCTCTCTCTCTCTCTCCTTGTCTATACAGAGTACAACATTTAACCCTTTAATATATATGAGCAGTAAATAAGTGTTGCTTTCATATTCTTATGTAGAGTAATGACGATATGTTTTCACATGTGCGCACTTACTTACGCGCAGTCTCACTTTTTTTTTTACCATTAATGGTTAGCTACTTACATTGTTCCATTTATTAACATTAAATAACATTACAGGTACTTCAAACAACCATATTATTTTTTTTACATTAATTTTACTACAGGCAACAGAGAAGGTTAAAACCAGAGCAGAGGACAGCTAAGTACTGTTCTTTTTTTTCCTCTTTATTTTTAAATCGGTAGATCTATACACAGTCTGCCCCCCCCCCCCCACAACAACAACAACCATGAGTATGATATGTGATTACTGCAGGGGGACATCGGCTATGGAGAATACAGGCCTGACCCTTACAGCGTTTAAGATGTTGCAAACTGCCGTAAAGCATGAAGGCTGTTGCTGGTATTGCCCTGACTGTGTAGTCAAGGTGAATGAGACGATTGCAAGCCATAGAGGAACGAGTTTCCTAGGGATGAAAATAGATGAAGCTGGAGCTTTGCTGGTTGCCAAACTAGAACAAGTTGGGAAAGAGATCCTTGCTAAGACTGAGGAAGTAGTCGACATAATGGAGGTGAGGACTTTCCAATAGGGCTATAGCGTATCGATCTCGCTGACTACTGGTACTGCAAGCTCCTCCTGTTACGTTATGTTCTGCACTACTGGCTCTTTCAGTCTTTACTGGAAATTCTTGGTTCGTTTGCTTTTGAACTTGCCTAATACTGGAATACCCACTTCTGTTACCTTTCAGATAGTTGTGTCGAAGTCTCTCTAATCGTGCGGCCATCGTGTCTACTGGACAACAAGGGGAATAATAAAACTTCAATTCCTCTTTCAATTGTTTTGGCAACGGGTCGTACAAATTATCTTTAAACGTTTGTTCTTTACCTTTCATTGGCCCATACTGGCGGAAAATGGTTGTGAGAGTTAATTTAAGTTGGCTCAAGAATTGACGGGGATCATCTTCCAAATTGTACTCTAATTGCATAAACTCCTGCCAGGCATCCTGCAGGGGGATTCAATTCACAAACAACTTCCGCAAGGCTACTTTAAGTTTATCCCAATCTTCCTCATCGGTATCAAGTTCTACCTGGACCATGGCTTCCACTTGCTCGTCCATGCGGTCGGTAGCTACATGCCATCTATCCCTTGAGCTAACTGCATTATACTCTACTTTCTTACAGAATTTAGTAATGATGTTGTCTGCTTTAAGACCAACGAGGTTGTCAATGGACAGCTTCGGAAAGTACTGGTAGTTATGGGGGCCAGGAGATCGGCTGGGCATATCTTTAGGAGGGGACAAAAGTGGAATCAAGGCAGGGAGAGTAGGTATAGCCGGTTCTTCCCTCCGTTCACCAAGCAACGCTTGTTGTTGTTCATGTTCTGGGTATCAGGTTCTATATACAGGAGCGAACACAAACACCTGTATAATTTTTGTAGGTTCTATTTACTGGATAACAGATATGTACACAAGGGAAGTAGCACTCCTTAACCTGTCTGCTGGTGAACTGCTCTCTAGGCGACGTATGGTAAGTGATACATTAGCAGCTTCCATATGTCGCCAGGCACATTAATTAGGCATGTGGGACATCTTAAATACATTGCCACACGCTACTAGCTAGGCTGAATAAATAGTACATAAATGGAGCACATACATAATATACATAGCATAATATAAATACAGCATACAGAATATACATAGGCTACAGTTGTCTCCTTACTGTATCCATAGACTCAGCGAGTTTAGCCCGAAGAGCTTGGACTTCTGTTGCTAGTTTAACCGCAGTTTTGGCCGTCATGTTTGTATGTATATTATGTATGCTGGATTATATATCATGTATGTATATTATGTATGTGCTCCATTTATGTATTATTTATTCAGCCTAGCTAGCAGCGTGTGGCAATGTTATTACCATATCCCACATGCCTAATTAATGTGCCTGGCGACGTATGGAAGCTGCTAATGTATCACTTGCCATACGTCGTCTATAGCAGTTGACAAGGAGCCTAGCCAAGGGAGAGTGCTGCTTCCCTCTGTGTACATACTCTTATCCAGTAAACCGAACCTACAAAACTATACAGGTGTTTGTGTTCTCTCCTGTATATAGAACTTATTATTCAGAACCTAACATGGCGCAGTGGTCCGATCTTACTGGATAATTACGAGCGACGCTGGTTCCCCTACATGACACCCCCTCCAACCCCCCCCCACCCTCGATTGCACCAAACCTCTCGGAATTCTGACCAAGATGTAACAATCCGCCTTTTTGGAATGACACCAGATACACAACAGTTTTAATCCTAGATACTGTACTTCAGGGAGATGCCACAGTTCTCTGGAGTGAAGGTGATTTGTCATCTATCAGTTGACATGTGGTACACGGTAATCTTGAGATATTCTTCTCGCATTTGAATCTAGATGTCCACTGTTGTTGACACATCATGGAAAATTGAGCACTTGGACAAAGGCAGACATGGTTAACTGCTTAGATTAGGTATTGTCGTACGAGTAAGACAATATTCAGCGTCTTTCCTACGCTGATGTTGTTATAATTAATAAGTAGTTAATAATTTGAAGCTGCAGACTTCACCAATATTCAGGTAGTATTGTATAACCGAATTTGTTGTGTACATTATGTCCCTGGTTAATAGAAGACAACGTATAGACATTGTCTAGGAAGTTTACAAATCTGGAAAGCTTAAATAACACGCGTGGCAACAGGAGGAGAAGAGTGTACACCGGAGTTGTTCACACGTTTGATCCAGATGTCAGGAAGTCATCTGCCACAGCACACAAGGGAGGGAAGCAGGTTAACAAGGGTATAGAGGTCTCACAACCGCGATATATTCCTCGAATGATGGTCCATGTCATTAATGTTACAAAGTGTGTCTACAGGTATGTGATCATCCACACCGCAGACACAGATGCTGTTGTCCTTTCAGAGTTGTTGTGGGTAGCGTTTGTAACAGGAACTAAGTTTAGACACATAACAACACACAATGTATCACTTTCACTGCAACGTGAAATGCTTAACCGGAAACGACTGACGCAATCAGCACTCTGTCAGACGTACCATCATATCTGGATGTATGACTGGACAAATACTGTTCCACAACACGAATAATTAACTAAGGTTACTTTTCAGGAATAAATATAAATAATTCAACTATATTCCAACAACATATGCTGTACTGCTGGAGCACACCTAGGTGGAAACTCATTAAGGAGTTCATTGATGGTGGTCCAAATTTTTTCCTTCCAGTTTCAGATATCCCTTTCGAAAACCAAAACGGATAGGACTGTTTTTAATGCCTGGCAGGACTGTCTGGATGCCACTACTGACTCAAACAAGCTCCTGGAAATTATAATTACGGCCGTGGGCATATCCCGTAATGCCACGGAGGTGGGAGATTGCCATAGTCACTCAAGGCTAACACAAGGCCTCTGATGGCCTGATAGCCACATCCTTGACTATAAAACACTTTCAAGCCGAGTCTCGTAACCTGAGGGACCATAGGAGCAGCATCTCACCAGGACTCGGGGATGGGATAAAACTACTAATTATCCTTTGTTCTCGGAGCAGATGTCTCAATTTTAAGTTCATCGAGTCTTTTAAGCATATTTACGACTATATGTATTTATTTTACCTGAAGTTTTATGTTACACTGTTAGTAAATAGTAAACACTGTGACGATGCCATAATGTACTATATACCCATCAATTAACCAATCAAGCTTCCCCACGACTTGTGTAATAATCCTTCCTTCACAGATCATACGTGATGACCTTTCCCTTATTCATTGCCTGGATAGATATTCTCTCCCACTTCTTGTGTAGTAATCCCCATTACCTGGATATTTACCCCCTACTGTTTGTGTAGTGACTCTCCATCCTCCTCCAGCTACTTGTGCGGGGACCTGGTGTACGTGATGCTGTTCCCGCAATTGACCCTGGCAGTCCACACCCCAGCCCGAGTAAACACCTATGGCTCCATCGCCGCTTACTTCTTAGGCTTTCTCCTCAGGATTCTCGGTGAGTCTATACTATGCCTTCCTCTCTCATGATAGTGGACTGCTGGTGTCTGTTGGTTGGCAAGCACACACACACACACAATATATTTATTTACAAAATCATTAGACACGGGAGTTGTGCCAGACTTGTGGAAACAGGCAAATGTAGTACCCATATTCAAAAAGGGAGACAGAGCATCAGCGTCAAATTACCGGCCGATTAGTTTGACGTCAGTAGTGGGGAAATTTCTTGAATCAATTATAGCAAATAGCATTCGATCGCATTTAGAGAAAAGCAAATTAATCTACGACTCTTGTCTAACAAATCTGCTGACATTTTTTAGGAAAGTCTTCGAGGTAGTAGATAATGACGATAATTACGATGTTATTTACTTGGACTTTAGCAAAGCGTTTGACAGAGTACCACATCAGAGGCTTCTTAGAAAAATTAATGCTCATGGTATCGAGGGGGGAACATTTTAAATTGGATAAAATCGTGGCTCAACGATAGAACACAGAGGGTCAGCGTAGATGGTGTTAAATCTGAGTGGGGATGGGTAACCAGTCGGGTTCCCCATGGGTCAGTACTGGGCGTACTCTTGTTCATAATCTATATAAACGATCTAGATACTGGGATCAACAGTGACATAAGCAAGTTTGCGGATGACACCAAAATAGGGCTGCAGATTAATTCAGGGCAGGATGCAAATGCACTACAGGAGGATTTAAATAAACTACAGGAGTGGTCAGAGAAATGGCAAATGAAATTCAACACCAGCAAGTGCAGCGTACTTAATATTGGTAGAACAAATACTGTCAACGTATACAGCCTTAACAACATCAACCTAGAAAGGTCGACTTGTGAAAGAGACTTAGGGGTACTTGTAAGCCCGGACCTACGGCCTAGAAAACATTGCGTTAATGTTCGTAATAAGGCAAACAGAGTATTAGGTTTTATATCTAGAAGTGTAAGTAATAAGAGTGCAGAGGTCTTATTGCAATTATATCTTGCGTTAGTCAGGCCGCACCTCGATTATGCGGTTCAGTTGTGGTGCCCTTATTATAGAATGACGAAAATGATTCCGGGACTTAGAAACCTTCCATATCAAAATAGGTTATAGAAGCTAAACTTGCATTCCCTAGAACGACGAAGAGTGCTGGGAGATATGATAGAAGTATTTAAGTGGGTGAAAGGAATCAATAAAGGTGATATAGATTAAGTTCTTATAATATCCGAGCAGGATAGGACTCGTAGCAACGGATTTAAGTTGGATAAGTTTAGGTTTAGGAGGGAGATAGGAAGGGACTGGTTCACAAATAGGGTGGTGGACGAGTGGAACAAGCTTAGCAACTTTGCAGTAAGTGCTGGAATGCTGGAGAGTTTTAAAAGGAGGCTAGATCGATTCATGGAAAATAGAGAGTGGTAGTAACTCTCGACAGAAGCTGCCATGCACAGGCCAACCGGCCTATTGCAGACTCCTTATTTTCTTATGTTCTTATGTTCTTAAGTTTCTTTACGCCATTTGCCTCTGTCTACCTAGCAGTAATTAGGAACCTGGATGTTAATCGATTTGCTGATCGTATTCCGGGGTAATGATTAGCCAGTGCAGTTGGCGAGCTATCCACTTTTCTCGGACTATTCCTTGACACTCGGTCATGCAGCTCGTTAACGTAGGGTGTGGTTGTTGTGTTGGCCACAGCTTCTACATCTTAACAAATTCACGCCAAGGAGGCCCTTGGGCCGGCCATTCTCGATCTCGAGGGGCTTCCATTATTATATTTTATATTTATATATATATCTATATATATAAAACAAAGAAGTATGTCTGTGTGTTTGTGTGTGTGTTTGTGTGTGTGTGTGTCCGCACGAGAATCTCGAAAACTACTTCACCCATCTGTAGTGATGATGGATGGTGTTTTATGTAGTGATGATGGATGGTGTTATATGTAGTGATGATGGATGGTGTTATATGTAGTAATGATGGATGTTGTTATATGTAGTGATGATGGGTGGTGTTATATGTAGTGATGATGGATGGTGTTATATGTAGTGATGATGGATGGTGTTATATGCAGTGATGATGGATGATGTTATATGTAGTGATGATGGGTGGTGTTATATGTAGTGATGATTAGACAATAAAATAATAACAGTTTAATGCTAAAAAAATATACTTTGCTCTACCATTGTAGTGAAAAACATGGTGGAACTTACATACACCGTTAATGAACTATTGATGGAAGAAGAAGTTTTGGGGACTGAACAGTGAGACAATGTTGAGCCTCCCGGAGGGTGGCGTCCTACCGTGGCCTAGCGAATGAGCCGGCCGTCTGTTTGTGGGTGGGTTTGTTTGTTTGCGTGTTCGCACGAGAATCTCGGAAACTACTTTACCGATCTGTAGTGATGATGGATGGTGTTATATGTAGTGATGATGTATGATGTTATATGTAGTGATGTTGGATGATGTTATATGTAGTGATGATGGATGTTGTTATTTGTAGTGATGATGGGTGGTGTCATATGTAGTGATGATGGGTGTTGTTATATGTAGTGGTGGTGGTGACGGTGGTAGTAACAGTGGTAGTGGTGATGTTGGTGATAGCGGCATGTTTGTGGTGATAGTGGTGGTGGTAGAGACTGGTTGATAGTAGTGATAATGATGGTGGTGGTAATGATGATGGTGGTAGTAGTGGTGGTAGTGATGATGGTGGTGCTATATGTAGTGATGATGGATGGTGTTATATGTAGTGATGATGGATGGTGTTATATGTAGTGATGATGGATGATGTTATATGTAGTGATGATGGGTGTTGTTATATGTAGTGATGATTAGACAATAAAATAATAACAGTTTAATGCTAAAAAATATACTTTGCTGTACAGTTGTAGTGAAAAACATGGTGGAACTTACATACACCGTTAATGAACTATTAATGGAAGAAGAAGTTTTGGGGACTGAACAGTGAGACAATATGGAGCCTCCCGGAGGGTGGCGTCCTACCGTGGCCTAGCGAATGAGCCGGCCGGAGGTAGGCGTTTCTGCTAAGTGCAAAAAAGTAGATACAATCTTAATATGTCGGCTATCTAGCCATTAGAGACGAAGTGTTGTGCCATTTCACACACAGTGTGCTTGTACCTATCCCTAAAAGGTTCTATCTTCACACAGTCGAGGACATAGTTGTTCAAGTGTGTGGCTATATGTCTGGCCACATACTTTACATTTAGACTTGTTTACATCTGCTTGCGGAACATACTGCCAAAGGTACTTATATCCTAACCTTAATCTAGTGGTTACAACATCTTTTAATCTAGTGATCTTGTTACTTGCTCCATATACATGTTTCACTTGATACATCTCATCATGGTAAACTATGGATTGACTAGTGCCTGTTTGCACTATTCTACTTGTGTCTAATTCATCAATATGTTCTTTCTTAATTACAGTTTTAAGGGTTCTTTTTGACCGACCCAAATTGTATTCAACGGTGTCTTGGTTAGACGCGAGTTTGGCGAGGGCATCAACTCTGTTATGTTATATGAGGCCTTTGTAAGAGGGGACCACAACAGTTTGACCTTGACACCTCGGTCAACAAGGTACGCATATTTGTGTCTGGCTTCAGAGACAAGCGCGTGACAACTTTAGTTGAGGGTGTCATGGGCAAGTAATGAGGATAGAGAGTCAGTGATGATGAAACTGTCAGTGACCGTGGTTTCAATGAATTTAATTGCTGTGAGCATTGCAACTAATTCAGTTTGTAGAGTGGATGCCCAGGTGTTAATTCTAACTCCTTTCTCAATTAAATTACCGTCAGGTTGAGTCACAACAATAGCACTTCCAGCCCTGCCACAGGCTGTGTTAAGAGATCCATCAGTGTAGATGGTCTGTGTGATATTATCATCAGTCAATAGAGTGTGTATGTGTTCAAGAGCTCTCACTTTGGCAGTGTGTTGGAGATAAATACTTTGTATAATTAATTTTTTAGGCGGATATGTCGGTATTGTGATATCCGCCAGGGTTGCAGGTCGTCTAGTCCAAACATCTTCATGTGTGTAGCTGTAGTTTGGATCCATTTAGACTCAACAGTCCCATGGTTCATACATTCTAGCAATTTTAAGGAAACAATATTATCAGGATTACTTCAATTATTCTATCTTTGACACTGGGTATACCTAGTTCTTTCCTCATATTAAGTACTTTAGTGCTCATGGGACATCCTAGGATTATTCTGAGGGCTGTATTTTGCATTTTCTCGAGCTTGTTAACGCCTTTCCTGTCACTAAGGACCAGGACTGGTGCGTGATAATCTATCAGAGATCATATATAGCCTAGGTACATTGTTTTAACAATTCTAATATTAGCACCACTTCTAAGAGGCGGGTTAGCTGTTGTATGGCAGGTCAGGTACAAGGGACAGAGACACCAAGATATTTAAAAGAAGAAACATAGTCAATAGTGTTGTTACCTATCTTGAACTTGGCGGGGCCGCGTTTGCGGTTACCAGCTTGTTTGTTGATCACCTTAGTTTTCTCAGTGGAGATAATAAGACCGAGGTTCTCACAGGCTGCGTATACATGGCTCAGGGTGGTTTGCTTTTCACGATGAGTTTTAGTATGTATAAGAATATCATCAGCATAGCTGATTGTGATATTGCTGGGGTTGTCTGGTATTAAATTTGATACTGCATTCATAAGAACATTGAACAAAGTGGGGTTAAGTACTCCACCTTGAGGGGTGCCAAGTTGCATATCTTTAACTTCACTTTTGTAGCCCTGAAACAGTGCAGCAGCCCTACCTCCTATATCCATTTTGGCTAGTTCGTACAATATCAGTTGTTTATTGGCAATATCAACTGCAGCTTTTAGGTCAAGAAATGTGGTGTATCTGTGCCTTTCATCACTGTTAACGCTCATAGGAGCGTTATTGGTTTGTTGCTGGAGAAATAAACCCTCAACGTCGACTCGTATCATATAATTCGGTCAAAACCTGTCAAAGAACAATTCACATATAACAAATGCTGTTATCGCAGGACACATAGTATGAATAATACAATCAATATACAGTACATAGCCTGTTAACATCTTAAATGTAACTCAAATGTTATAACTGTTGATACAACAGGAGACAATTTGTATAATATGATCAAATTACAGTACATAAATATACTTATTAAAGTTATTTAGAGTTTCTTAGAATATTCTAATACTTCACGATCACTCACGTTTTATGGTCTAGTGGTCTGACCAACGTGTTGTCTGTCATGTAGAACTCGGTAGACTACCGTCAAGGGCAATCGCAACCCAATTGCAGCCCAAGGCGAGGCCCATCTGTTTCATATTAAACACGTCAACAAACACGTTGTCAACACTGCCCCTCTCTCTCTCTCTCTCTCTCTCTCTCTCTCTCTCTCTCTCTCTCTCTCTCTCTCTCTCTCCTAGTTTATCTTACTGTGGCGGTAACAATCACCATGCACACTTAGGAATGTGATGATGCAATTATGTACACCTTTACCATGGGTGAAGCCATTTATGTAAGGAGACATGTGTTCACTGATTCTATATAAGAGTCTGCCAAGAACCATCTTCTCAAAGGTTTTACACAGGCAGCTGGTTAGTGATATGGGACGAAGAGCATCAGGCTGTCCTAGTTTAGGTATTGGTACAACAATACTGCTGGTTCAAGATGTGGGTAGTTGGCCCTCGGCATGTCTCATATTGCACAATACCAATAATGGATTGCCCGGCACACGCCGGGAAGCAGACCTACCCCTGGCGAGGGCGGCGTCAAGCTCCCACTCAGTATATGGAACATCACACCCATCGTGCTGTTTGCCCAGCATAACGTTAATACGATTACTTCTCTCGACAGACTTTGCATCAAGGAGTCCCCGGGTCCAAGTTGGTAACATGTCATAGCTAGACACATGAGCCCACTTTGTTATTAGCTCATTCGACTTTTGCAGAGGGTTTGGATGGGAGACGTGTCTACTGATTTTACCTCTGATTGTGTTTATGTCGTTCCAGGCTCTGCTGAGGAATGTGTGTTGGTTCTGTTGGTTCAGGCTGTTGACATATGTCTCCCATGCATTTTGTCTGAGTTCGTTTATACGTTCCCTGACAGTAGCAAGGGAAGCTTGATACAATTGTAATATTTGAGTTGTTCTAATTTGTTTGTAACTATTACCCACCCTCCTGACTCTAGCCCTGAGTTTTTTTTTCAGTTTTGGTTCATCATAGCACTGCTGTTGCCTGTTCCCATTATGCTGACCACGTTTTCTCCTTTTTTTGGTGCAGGCATTGTTGGTGAAGTATATATAAGTCCTATCTATCAGATCGTCATGGAAACTTTGGTAGTTGTCAGGCCTGTAGTCCTTGTACCAGTCATGGATGAAGTCTATGACCTGGCTTTCATGTTCTTGCTTGACTGTGATTCTACATCTGTTGAGCTTACCACCAGTGGGGGTGTCATTGGCTACATGTATACTAGCTTGGATTGGGCTGTGGTCAGACATAAGATCAGTGACAACATCAGAGCTATGAGTTGTGTATGATAGATTAAAACCAATACACTTGTCTAGAGCCCCGCCATAGAAGTGTGTTGGTTCATTATTGCCTATAATTTGAACAACCTTCATATGCGCTGAGAAGTGAGATAAGTCTCCTTCCATTTGGTAGGGAGTGTGGACCAGGGGTTTGCCGTAGAGAGTACTTTAGCAGCAGTAGTGTTTCTTGAGACCTGCCTGGATGGCGGGTCTGGGCGCTGAAGGGGCGTAGGAGCTCTAGGACAGTCAGGATGCTATACAGGAACTCCAACTGTTTTGCAGTTAATACCATTCTGTATTAACTGTATCTCCGTAAGCCTGTGTTGCATGTTGTCTTGAGCAGAGACCACACCACGGCCTAGTCGAGGGGCATAATTGGGCCACATGGCCCCAGTGTTGACAATTATAACACCTCCAGGTAGGGTGCTGATAGAGAGTTACCTTCAGAGTCCGATAGGCACCACGGACTCGAATGATCTTGGGTGGGTCCCCCGAGCCAACCCAGTCTGAGTCGCTTCGTCCTTCTGATGGCAGGATGAGCTTCTTGTAGTGTAGTGTAGTGTAGTGTCTGGTACTGGTCGAGCCCTATGATTAAGATGGTTTTCTTGCTCGATGGTTGGGATGATTGTTCCATGGTTATTCCCCCTATGCTATTGATGAGGAGATCCTGTATGACTGCTGGATCGCTTCTAATCAGAACACGATCTTGTGTACTGACTCTGAACTGAAACTCAGCGTCCAGCCATCGATACTTGCCTTCAGGTGGTGTACCTACAGGGAAGTTTAATCTTACTCTCATGGGGGGTTGAGGTGTAGTTGATGGTCTCTAAGTTTTTCTGCCTTTTCGGCCTTCCGCTTGTTCCTGGACTGAACTAGTTGAAAGCCACCCTCTCCATTGGTGTCAAGGTCAACACCATAGTCACCTGGCTCACTCAGTGCATCAGGAGAGTTAAGCGAGTAGCTGGGTCTCCAGTCAACTCAGACATGGTGGAGTTACAGGAATCGACCTATATGCCTACGTCAGAAGGCCGAGGACTGTTTGGCACTCCGAGTAATTCAGCGGTGGTTGGGAGGCGTAACCCTCTTACAGGACAAGGGAAACTGGCATCTACAGCGTATCAGCGGTGTGAGGGGAGGCCGTTAACAGGCCTCTTGGGAGCAAAGGGAGTGTGGTGTCAGTGGGACCACGGTAGCAGGAGTATTCTCAGTTTATAAACACTTTTATTACACTACACTTGTTCTTAATGGTATCTCTGTTTTTCTGGTTAGATACAGTATCAAAGTCAATTTTAGTTTCAAAAGCACTATCCAGCCTGGCACCATATGAGGACAGGGGTTTGTTTACACAAACCCTCACTACATGGCCGAGCGTGACCACAAGGGTAGTAGGCCTTGCCTCGCGGGCACCTACACGCGCTACAGTGCTCAACCCACACGTTAGTTCACTTGTTATACAGGTAACATATTTGCAGTTATTGATCTATCGGTTAAGGTAATCCTCCAAGTGATAGTGTTAGGAAGAACACCTAATATTCAGTAACACACCTGTGAGAATCCTTCTCCTCAAATCCCAGTGTGTACCATCGTAATCTTAAAAAGATCACAGGTGGTCCACGCACACAGCCCTGCCCACACACACGCTGAGGGGAAACTGCCCCCACCCCTCCCCCCCCCCCGAGAGCTTCTCCCACGGGATGGCCGGCTGAGCGACAACCTGTGGAGGTTCGTGCCTAGGTGGATGAAGCCCCATAGGAGCTACCAGAGAGGAGAGAGGGGACGAGCTCCTTGAACTGTGACTACGACCCCTTCGAGACGAGGCATCCGGTTCATTCCAACTCTTCTTTATGGCCTTGCATTTAATAGCTAACTTTAAAGCAGCAGTCCAACGACACATTAAGGCAATCCAGTGTGGGTCCGTGCGGTCAACATGAAAGGAGGCAAACTGGGACGTCAGGTACGGTTCGCAGATCGGGCAAGCTCGGGCTCCACAGAGCAGGCTGTTTGAGAGGAGTAAAATATGTGGCAGTCCGCCTGCCATTTTGCCGAACAATCTGGTGAGGTACAGTAAAAAAAAAAATTATCGCAGTTCTGGGGTTCATTGGAACTGGGAATGATTAAATACTTTATCCACTCATGGTATGTATTGGGTTGGCACCCCGACTATATACTCTTAATATCCTTTATCACCCCAAAGTCTGTGATATATGGTATATCCAGCCTTTTATTTACGCTACAAATGAATGGTCGATTGCTCTGTAGTACTTGATTAATAGATGAATAGGAAAGGATTGTGTGATACTTAAACAGTGGGCTACCATTTTCAATGTGTTATGGAAAAAAAATCAACAAGTAGAAAAAAAGACTAACTGAAATAATTTGAGAATATGTGGTATTTCTTGACCACAGTTTGATGGTTTAATATTTCTAGGCATTTTCCTTACGATATAGATATGCCTTCATAACCTGCTTTACTTATCTTGATTTATGTGGAATTGAGTCATTTATTACGAACGCGCAACCGACGTGGTAGATAAGTGGAGCCGCCGAGTTTTGTCTCCAGCAACCGTGCATATGGAAAACACACACAGGACTGAAGTAGGCAAGGAAACCCGAGGTGCCATCATCGCTCTCCACAATGATTGTCTCAGCAACCGTATAGTGGCAAGACGGACTGGGATGTACAGAAAAACGGTAGCAAGGTGGATTGTTATGTCAATGCTGCATTGACTCGATAAAGTCATTGCTGCTGCGGGTGCGTACACAGAATATTAAATGCACATGTAAATAACATATGTATGGTTCACAATTGTTTTCATAGCCTTTAATATTTTGCTAAGTCATTTGGAAGAATTTCTATGAGCTGTGCTGGTTAAATGTAATTCTTAATGCGCTTTGTCATATCATTCATATAATTATGTGTTGGTCATAGAGGACGTAACCCCAAATCTTAGGTATTGGAGATAGAGGTAAGATGAAAGACGCTATGGATTAAGGTTATTATATTTTGACGTTTATATCCGCCAAATATGTCCGGTTCATCTGTGGTTTGGAAAGCGTCTATTACATCGGCACATAACTGAGAAAAAAGTTATTCATATCCAACATTCCTATTACTTGTAGTATATGCAAAACATGATATGTGTGTGTGTATGTGTGTGTGTGTGTGTGTGTAAAGGTACGTACACACATGCCAAAAACATGTGTTGGCAATCATATTAACAACAATGTCGTGAACAAGATGACTGGCATGTTAGCACACTGTATGTTGGTGAAAATGGTAATCAACATGAAGGTAACAGTGGTGTGGACGAGGCTTTCAATCCCATACGTTTGACAACATTGATATAAAACATTGCTGCTGTCATATCTCTGGGCATGTTGCTAGCAAAGCTAACAGCTTTACCCAAAGTGTCTGCAGCATTGTTTCCAAATATATTTTCAGCACATTTGAACGCACCTAAAGAGGAGCTTAAATGTTTCACATCTGTCTAACTTCTAATTAAATAATAGGTATAAAATGTCAAGCTTTTGTCCCATTCATCGTTATAATCCAGGGATACAAACAAAAGTAATATTCTCAGAACTCTCAATATTATTCGAATACGTACAGACGAATAGCTTCATAAGAAGACTCATATCTCTATCGTAGGGAAGCATCTGGTTCCTTTGCTGGTCAACCACCGAAGCTGCAGAACACAGGAGCCTGAGAATGAGAGACGAGGATGCGAATTATCCAGAACTTCCTCCTCCAGATAGCGAAAATTCACCAAATCGGCAAAGATTCGCAGTTGAGGCGAATATTCGCCAAAGCTACAATGATTCGCCAAGATAGCGAAGATTCGTGGAGGCGGCGGAGATTCGCCAAGGCAAAAAAAATCGCCAAGATGGCGAAGATTGGCCAAGCCTGTGATGTATCTCCAATGCCGTGAAAATTTGCCAAGGTGGCGAAAATTGGCCAAGACGAAGATTGGCGAAAGTCAATGACGATTCGCCAAGGAAGCAAAGATCGCCATAATGTGGACAGCTATTGACCTCAGGTGCACTGGCATGCGCACTAAATCATAGAGCTCGTACTTGATATTGACAACGTCTTGTACTACAAGTACTTTGCCTAGTGGGCCAACTTAAGCTCCGGGTTTGATGGCGTCTGCTGGGGATGCGGCTGTTGCTATCGCACTCCAGACCAGCAGAATAATTAACGATTTTTGTTTGCTGATCGTAGTTTTTGACGATATGTATTATCTATTGTTATATTTTGTTGAGTAACTGTTTTAGTAAAAGTAGGATGTTCTTGACTGACATTTGGGATCCCTACTAAGTCTCCGCTGACTTTTTTCATTCTATCGACGTGAACTATGTCTGCGACATTTGTCGTTGGCTCAAGTACTTGGAATTTGTTTCCATGTTCTTTCTATCTCATTTCAGATTTCAGATTTGCCCCCGAGGGGGCTAGTTTATTGGGCACCCCCTTACATCCTGTGCAAGGTGAAGCGCAGAAGCGTTTACAGCACCCAACAGGGAAGTATGAAAAGTTCATACTTGCCTTTATGACTCGTACATTAAGGGCGTAAAAGCCTGAAGGGTCATAGGTTCTGTCAAGTTACATAAAGTGAGAGAATGATGAGTGTGTGGGGGGAAAGTTCCCGGTACATTTTATCTGTTTATGGCAAAGAGTGGCAGGTCCCTAATAATGTCAAATGCCAGGCCTGTGACTTGGAGGAGGGATATCTGGTCTGGGAGGGAAGAGGTGTTGGTAACGGCTGGGGACCTGTAGGAGGAGGTCATAGGGCAAGTGAGGATGTAGTGAGAGAGGGTGTGAGAGTCTGGTTGGCCACAAAGTTTACAAACAGTGCGGTGAGGCTCAGGGTTGCCAATGTACTCCCATAGGTACCTGTACCCTAGGCGCAGTCTCATGTATATAAGCTGAAGAGATCGAGTCAGGGATTTTCTATCTCATCACGTACGGACCTGTGAATTTAGGCGAGAGTTTTGATATGCGTTCCAGCGCATTTCTCATTTTTTTGTCTCCTATTTCTAGAGTTATAGGCTTAGCTTTATTATGTTGCTTGTAGATCATTTCAGCACGTGAGGTTGCTAAGTGTTTTCGTACTCTACCATGGATGCTCGTAAAAACATTGATTTGTTTCTTGGAATAGTCATCCATTTTTGTACACAGGTTCTGGGTTTCCTGCTAGTAGATCATATGGCAAACGTTTATCGGTAACGTAAATTATGTAGTAGGACGATTTGCCTGTAAAGCTATTTATAGATCCATTGATGGACGCTGCGACCTGTCGGAGAATCTCAAGAATTTTTCTATTTGTACGCTCGACCAACCCATTTGAAGATGGATGGTAGGCGATTGGGAAAGTTTGTGTGATGTTAAACTCTTGATATATTGCCGTTAAGAGTTGATTCTTAAATTCTGCCCCGTTATCTGAGAGTATCACTCTAGGTGTTGTAAAAGGACAGACAAGATGAGTGACTAATGCATGAGCCACTGTTTCGTCCGACTTGTTCTGCAAGTAGTCATCGCAGACAAGTACGTATCTAGAGCCTTGATGGCAACTGTATCCCATGGACGTTCCGGCGTCGGGTATTCTAAGATTAAAGCGGAATCAATGTCGGTCCTCATAGTTTTCCAATAATACTTTGGTCTAATTTCTGTAAGACATCTGTCTCACCCTGGATGTCCAGCTTGGGGTGAATCATGGAAGAGGGTGAGAATGTATTCCTTTAATTACGTAGGAATAACAATTTGAGAGATTGACTCTTATTGCGTTTTCACTGAGCAATAAAGTATGTCGTTTCGCAGCTCAAACAGTGAGAGTGGTAGAGGTAATTTGGGCAAATTTACCTCATCTCCCTATTCTAAGGCATATATAACCTTGAACCACAGCGGATAGTGTAACTGTTCCGCTCTTAACTGTGACAGGGTGAACGTAGATATTGGTGTGACAGGAGCTACGTGTCTAGATAGCGAATCAGCTACCATGTTCGCACGGCCCGGCAAATACTTGAAGTCGGGTGCAAACTCCTGTATGGTTAGATACCAGCGTGCTAAGTTCTTCCCATTAAATAGTTCTCTAACGGCTACATGATCTGTGTGGACTATGATCGGATATCCCAAAATTAAATCCCGAAAATTCTTGAGAGCCTGCACTACGGCTAATGCTGAATAGCCTGTTTCTGCATCGCTGAGGGTGCGACTGGCGTATGCTATTACTCGCTATTTTCCTCGATGATCAGTTTGCATGAGCACTGCCCCTAAACCTAGGCCTGAGGCATCAGTACACATGGTAAATTGTTTCGTGTAGTCCGGAAAGGCCAACACTGGAGCGTTCGTTAAGGCGCTCTTGAGGGCATTAAAACTGTCCTCTTGATCTTTATTCCTTGTGAACTCTACATCCTTTTGAGGAGTTTAGTGAGTGGTGATGCTAACTTTGTTTAACGCGGCGATTAATGAGCCGGTGGTGGAAGCGTTGTTTTCTTGAACCGTTGACGCTATCCTAGATCGTGTTGCTAGACGCGCACCTCTTCCTCCAAAGGATGTGTACTTGTCTCCCGTCGATTTTCAATGTCTTACCTCATACACTGTTTATTCCTACAATCTTTGTGTTGTGGTATGGAGACTAATGTACTATACACCATTTATTCGGAGTGCCTTTAGTGTTTGGAGTTATTCTATTTCCTGTATAATGTCCCTTTGGAGGATTTGGTTTAGCAGGACTATCTGAATTCTTAAAGTTCATCAATAATCCTTTTCTTCGATCCCATCTCTGGCTGGCTGGGTAGTTATCTGCTTGTCCTGCAGACCAGCATTTTTCTGTATCATGTACTTTACGTTTGCAGACTTTGCAAAAAGGTGACGGTTTGTGGTTGTTCCTTATAGCTGGTGACTAGTGATACTGACAGAGCACTAGGAGTACATTCCGCCGGTTCAGCAATATCCTCCACGTAGTGTAAAGGCTTAGTCCCTACTTGAAATTCTTTCTCTTCTGGCTTTTTTGCGTAAGGGTTCATTTGATGACAAGATAAATTGAAGGATTTCAATATTCCTGTAGAAATTTCTTTAGACAGTTGTCATTGTTATCGAACCAATCTGAAGAATCCATGTAAGATTTGAGGTCTATCTTAGTGAGTCCCGCACAAACCTGTTCGTTCTGTTATCTTAAAAATCCAAGTAAGCGGACCTCCTTTGGAACCTGACCGAAAAAAAGGAAATTATTTTTTTCTTAAACGTTTGATAACACAGGACAACAAATTTTTTATAATTCCCAGTTGCATGAGATTTCTTTACTGTTTCTTACCATTTTTGATCTGCTGATTTCATATTTGAAACCAGTTTTGTTCTGCATGCTCCAGTTTTCATGCATTTTGAGGTTTTACATTCTAGCCGTTTGCGGTCAAATTAATTAATTACACGATTATGGTATCAATAGGGAGATATAATTTTGTCTGTTTTTTCTTTCAGATTTGGTCATGGCTGCAAAGAGAAATCAATGTGTGAACAAACCTGATGCCTTCTGTTATATTTGTGGATACTTCACGCTTATTCGTCAGAGGCGCAATATAACATCGTTTGTGAGGCGCGGCTATAAAGCGTACTTCGGACTTACTCTTAGCGACCAAGACAAAAAATGGGCTCCACATGCTGTGTGTCATAACTGCGAAGAAATGCTGCGTGACTGGACAAAAGGAAATCGTAAGGGCTTACCGTTCGGAATTCCCATGACCTGGCGAGAACCGAAGGACCACACAAGTGACTGCTATTTTTGTCTGATCAATACGAAGGGTGTTGGCAAGAAAAACAGACATAAAATATCGTATCCTAGTATCCCTTCAGCAATTCGACCTACTTTGCACTCTGATGAGCTACCAGTTCCAGTTTTTAATGGGTTGTCTCCAGCTGAAGAGGAGGGAAGCGACAAAGACCAAGAGAGTGAACATGAAACTCAAGAAATACTTGCAGATTCCGACGATTCTTCTGATGGTACACCAGAGTCATCAACCCCTCAGAAGTTTAGCCAGCCAGAGCTGAATGACCTTGTGCGTGATTTGGGTCTCTCCAAAAATGCAGCAGAAGTTCTAGCTTCTAGGTTGCAAGAAAAGGCTCTACTGAACCAGACCACAAAAGTTTCAGACTTCAGAAAGCGGGAACAGGATTTTGTGCCATTCTTTACAGAGGAGAATAAGTTTGTTTACTGTCATAATATCCCGGGTCTTCTCCAGGAATTAGGGATTCCATCGTATAGTCCAAATGACTGGCGATTATTTCTAGATAGTTGTAAGCGTAGCCTGAAGTGTGTGCTACTACATAATGGTAATGTCTATGCAGCTGTTCCAGTGGGTCATTCTGTGTGCTTACGAGAGGAGTATAGTGACATTAAAACTGTGATTCACCTGCTAAAATACCATGAGCACAACTGGACAATTTGTGTTGACCTCAAAATGGTGAACTTCCTTCTTGGCCAACAAAGAGGATTTACAAAGTATCCCTGCTTTCTTTGCATGTGGGACAGCCGAGCTAGAGACAGGCATTGGAACCTGAAGGAGTGGCCCTTACGTGAGACTCTGGAAGCTGGTATGCCAAACATTGTCAATGATCCAATCGTCAGTCGAGAAAAGATCATATTTCCTCCTCTCCATATCAAGCTGGGCCTGATGAAACAGTTTGTCAGAGCATTAAATACTGATGGTGAATGCTTCCAACACATAGTCTCTGCTCACCCTGCTTTGTCATTTGAGAAGATAAAGGCAGGTGTGTTTGATGGACCACAAATTCGTGCACTTGTACGTGATCAAGACTTTGTCAGAAAGATGGACGACAAGGAAAGGGGTGCATGGCTTTCATTTGTGGCGGTAATGGAAAACTTTCTTGGTAATAAAAAGGCTGACAACTATGAAACCCTTGTAGCAACCATGTTGTCAGCCTTTCATGACCTTGGATGCAATATGAGTGTCAAACTCCATTTCCTATATAGTCATCTTGATAGATTCCCTGAGAACCTAGGGGCAGTAAGTGACGAGCAAGGCGAGCGGTTTCATCAGGATCTCAAGACCATGGAAGACCGCTACCAAGGGAGATGGGACAAACATATGATGGCAGACTACTGCTGGAGCATTAAACGAGAGTGCCCTGAGACATTTCACAAACGCAAGAGCTTCAAGCGCAAATTCCTACCTGGCTAAAATGTGATTGGGCTTTGTCTCCTCATAGTAACAAATTTCTTACCTAACAATGAGTTTTATACAAATTTCAACCTTTGTTTTAGATGGAACATGTTTCAAATTGTGTTGTTGAATAAATTTAGAATATGTAATATTTTATTGTTTATTACCCAGCTAATTTAATGACAGTTTAATGACATATTTTTCAAGATAGACGACGAGGTCAATAAGACGAAGACGAAATTTTGAAATTTCAAAATACCTTGATTGCAAAAAAACTAGAGCTTACAGAAAGAAACTAACTTCAGATATGAGATCAGCACACCCAAATTAGGTAGAATCAAGTGTTTATAGCAATGCAACAAAAACTTTGTTGACCAGTGTAATCATCCGATTCTTCATCAATGGCTGAAGCACAGATACTTTTAGCCGCCCGACTACCGGTTTTGATAAGGCTTCGGGCATATGAAATTTTATCTACAACATTAATGACATTATTATTTATCATTACATATATGCATTTACGCAAAAATGTTAAACTCTTATAATCTGGATCCTCAGCAGTAAACTCTTGTACCTTAATGTCATATGGAAGTACCTTTACCGTTTTACAGACCGATGCAGTCTGTGGTTTAATAGATCCACCTGTTGCCATTTTTGTTTTGTTAGTTAAACCACTAGTGTTAATAACAGGTGAAGGCAATGGGTAAATGTTACCTGACCTTAATTGTCTACTGTATAAATCCTCAAACTGAGACTCTATGAAATTTTCACAGCTAGCTAAAGAGTCGGTAGGTGTTAACTCTGTTTGGCTAATTTGTGGTAAGTGTTCCTCACTAACAACTGCCACTAGTTCCTGTGAATTATTAGATGACTGACTATCACAGTCTGAGTCACTAATTTCCTGTTTGATACCCAAAAATTTTGGAAGAGGGTCCATATATAGGAATATTTATCACTTCACTCACTGCATAAAACTCACTACGTTGCCCACTCATGAAGTAATGAAAGAATATTTATATGAGTTATGAAAATGAAGAGGAAAAAATATTAAATTTATTAAAAAGTATTAAAAAGTACTTTAAGGATGTAAAAGTATAGAATATATATCTACCTTTTGTAAGTAGAGAACGTACTTTCTAAATGTGTTTATTTAATTTTACCTTTGCGCATTTGTGCAAGTAATTTATATTTTATATTAATTACATGTGAAGACTTCTTGAAGCTCACTTGTGTTTGTGTAGTTATAATATAATGATTGTTTGTGATCTACCCGAGTGGAGAGTCTGTATAGCTTTGCGCTGGATATGACGTCAGAAGTCGATGACGTTCTTCACAGGGGGGGGATGACGTCACGTCTTACGGCTATTCACCTGGGAGGCTGTACTAGGTCTTGCGGCGATCAGCTTGGGGGCTGACCTGGGTCTTGCGGCGATCAGCTTGGGGCCTGACCTGGGTGTTGCAATGATCAGCTTGGGGCTGACCTGGGTCTTGCAACGATTAGCTTGGGGCTGACCTGAGTCTTGCGGCGATCAGCTTGGGGCTGAGCTGGGGCTGTCCTCTGTCTTAGTGCAATCAGCCATGGGGGCTGACCTGGGGCTGTCCTCTGTTGCACACCGACGAGTCCTGATTGTTTAAACAAGAGATTGTTTGCTTGTCTGTAACCGTTTTGGCAATTTTCCTAAACTCCGGTGATGTAGTGTTAGCTGGTAGTAATCTCAGTCCACACTCGGGTAGGCTCGGCTGCTCTCGGCTCCGGTCGGGGTAACCTTCAGTTGGGTGTGTCACTGAGGGTTTGACTGCTAAGTTGTCAATCATTTATAATGTTTTTGTTGCCACTGTGTCTCTGTGTATACGTTTTGCAAGTGTTTATAGCCACTGTCCACTTAATTTTCTTGCAATTGCTTGTTTGTTGATGAGTCATTTAAAGTGCCACTTAAGTCACTGGAATCACTTGTTTCGTTTGTTTCCGAATGGCTGACTGATTCTCGTATCCGTCTTACCGTTTGCCACCAGTGTGTTAGTCATTTTTTAAATATATCACACACTAGTAAGTGGCTGGAATGAAGCAAACACTTTGTTGGTTTTTCTTTATTGTAGAAAATTTAGTTTCACAGAAGTGCCTTAGTGCACTTATATATGAAAACACTTAAGTGAGTTGTTCACTGGATAACAAGTGATAAGAGTCTGATCTCTGTGACCGTGAGAAGTAGGGCCGGCCGGCAGGCTGCTGTGCTTAGTGGCTTGACCTCGCCTGATTCCTGATAAAGTGATGGACTCAGCATGTATAACATAAACACGTACTGTGTGATTGTTGAATAACTTAAGTGAATAATTTGGTATTATACAATTGGGTGAATATTTTTTATATAAATACAATTTGTGCTGTTACATCGTTACTTCAGCAGACTGTACCACTAATTGTGTCGTTACTTCAGCAGACTCTACCAGAGTGTATATTACCTATTTCCGCATATTGTGCAACAGAAAAGAATTGCTGCAAAGTGTAATAAAGATTGATGAAGAAGAGAGAGCTGCGAAGGTGATGAGGTTGTTTGTATAAATGATGGTGTGCAAGATAGTTTGGGTAAGGTTGAAGGATAGAGAAGAGCATGAGTTGGTGGTAAGCATTTGTTCGTGAATAATGGTGAGCATGTGGTGGTGATCATTTGATGGGGAATAACAGTTAACAAGTGGTGGGAGTGATGGTGAGCATGTGATGGTGAACATTTGATGGGGAATAATAGTGAACATGTGGTGGGAGTGATGGTAAGCATGTGAAGGTGAGCATTTGATTGGGAGTCATAGTGAACATGTGGTGGACTATCTACAACGCCTTTATTCTCCCCAAACTAACGTATGCGTCACCAGCCTGGTCGTCTTCTTTCAACTCTACCCAACAACGTCGGCTAGAGAAGTTACAGAAAAGTGCCTGCAGAATCATGCTCGGCGCAGACTACTCCGGCTACAACAACGCTCTCTCCACCCAGGAAATGCCTTCCCTCAGTGACCTCCACCACCAAGCACAAGCAAGGTTTGTCAGTGGACTACTGCACCATCTTCGTCATCGCCACCTCCTGCCACCGGCAGCCCACCGCCCACCTCGCGCAGTCCGCCACTGCAACAAAATTCAGCCCATAAGAGCCGCACTGATAGATATAAGAATAGCACCATCCCATCTATTGTTAAAATAGTAAACAACTCCTGATTTATGTACTGTAAAGCCCTGTAAATGTATTTAACGCCTATCATTATGTCTAAATCAAATGTAAGTTTGTATATTTTCAGCCACCGGCTGCTACTCTATTAATAAACCGATTATTATTTATTATTATTATTATTATTAGATAAAGGTGTGCTGGGAAACATTATTCGGGTTACAGGGATAGGGTATTGGTGGTAAACATGTGTTAGGGAGCAGAGAATGACTTGAGTTAATAATGTTACAACCTTCACACCGTCTTTTAGGACTCACTAGAGGATGTATAGTCAGCCCATAGGCCCATTATATCGGAGGAGAATCTGAAATAACCGCTTCTGTTAACAGAGAGAGTAAATGTTAAACACAGACCCTTACCTTATTTCTGGCTAACAATCTCCTGACAGCTGACAGGTGTTTATTTTAATACCACTGCTTCCATTATAACTGGTTCAATCAAAACACAGCTTTAAGCGACACAACAAAATATATTTAACAACAAAATATAATGAATATGTGCTCTCCATCCATGCACGTACAAAAAGGCCACAAATCAATTCACTCAGAATAATGTTCTCTCCACCAAATACAATGCTCTCTCACTACTACAATATTCTTTAGACTATAATTAATATATTACACTTTAGTTAACACCATAATTATCCATGATTGCCCAGATAATAATAGATAAATATGCGCCACAGAAGCTTGACCCTGCTCTCCTCTTCAACCAAGCTACAGAGAGAGCTACACTTCACACCTGCTTCTTAGTCTTTCATAACTATACAAAAAATCAAAATACATTTTACAAGGCTTACATAATGAAACAAATACTATTATACATATTAATTTAAAAATAATCAAGACTTTTTAAAAGTCTTTACTATAACTAGTGGTAGGTAGTAGGCAGCTACCAAACAGGGAGGTCCTACCGCCTGGGAAGATATTGGAAGCATAATGTATTGTCTAACGGTAGACCCTGCTGCCATATAGCATCACGAAAATTGTGACCAAGTCCCAGGTTGCCGATCTGACTTTCTGCCTCATATTCACACAATTGCAGGGTCTCAATTGTTTCTCTTACTATTGACATTATTATTATTATTACTATTATTATTATTATTATTATTATTATTATTATTATTATTATTATTGTCAATATTATTATTATTATTATTATTATTATTATTATTATTATTATTATTATTATTATTATTATCAATTTTGTATTTTTTTTTATAAATTTTATTTACTATGAATTAATATTATAATTATTTATATTACTATTATTATTATTATTAGTAGTAGTAGTAGTAGTAAATTTTCGCCCCCCAGTCACCGATGTGGGTCAGTGACTTGTGCCCAGGTGGGTTTCATCCCTGTAAAAAAAAAAGAAAAAAAACAATAATAGCTTGGAATTTCGACTCTAAGGAAAGACGGGACACAGTAGACACTAAATACAATGGGTAACTGAAACAAATATTGGGGGAAATGGGAGATGATGACCGTAACTCTAGAGACACGTGGACGAGACTGTGGTCTTAACCTCTTTACAATACATTTTGGGCTCCGCCATAATCAACTGCTACTTGGAATCTGCGATTCTTCCTTGTGTGTTAAGACAGATAGACCAACCAACCACCTCTCTTTATTTCGTTAGCTCGTTTGTTTACCATCACATTTGATATTTCACTTTAAATAGTTGAGCATTGTTTTTTTTATATCAATGTGAAAATCAGTGTTAAATGAAAATAATTATGATAACTAAATCAACATTTGTGTATGTTATGTATGTATGTGACTTTGGTTTCTTTTGCATAAACATGAGTTGTGTTGCAGGCGGCGAGGATGTACTTGGTGTCCCTGTCGTCATCCAATATCCCTACTTCAAGAACGGCACCCAATACTTCCCCTTCAGGTAAGTCGTCACACCCTGTGTCGATACTTCACCTTTGTACAGTAGTCAAAAAGTCCAGTAGTTGCCATTCAGGTAGTTCATCGGAGCTCGTATCTAGCAGGGCTGGAGAAAATCAGGGTTAAAAAATAAATAAGAAAAGTTCTGGGCATATGGGTTTTTGAGTGATTTTTTTTTTAAATGGGGTTTTGGTTCGTCCATTTTTATTTAAATATAAATAATATGCATAACGAATTGGTATTGCTATTATTCCATACACTCTTGTTTTAAAGAACTATATGGGACTCTTTGAGTATCTCACTTCTTGCCATGAGTCGTTACAATCCACATACCCCAACACCTTGATCATCTACCTAGGGGGTTACAATGTACAGTTGCGTCCACTCCTGCGTTTACCTCTTAACGTTGCCAATCCTCTCTCTCCCTGAAGTCTTAATCCCAAATGTATTTCAGTTAAAAGAGATGACAATTCAGAATAATGCTTTGACATTACCGACGGGGTTTCCTCACCTGAGTGTAATCGTCTAGCGCTAGCTAGACGAAAATACTAAAATTACAATGGGATGAGAAGGGGATGAATACTTGTTCTAAGTAAGGTGTTCTTTTGCAAAAGGGGGCATTTATGAGAAAATGGATTATAGATATGTTTGAATATACTGTATATCTTGTAGAAGCAGCGAAGTTTTGATTAACCCCATGACTACGAGATGGAACTTCCCCTACTGAATATAATCGTCTGGCAGGAGCCAGAATAAAATAAATAAAAAGACATTGCAGTGAAGGTATTAATTTGCAATCAAAACATTCAGGAAGTGGGCACCACATATTTTTAGTAATAGAAACTTTATGTGAAAAAAAAATAGTTGAGTTGGCAGCTGTCCAGTATAGAATCAGCAAACAACATAGTTCAGTTGTGCCAAACTGTGAGGTTAAATGGTTAAAAAAAATATAAATTTTTAAAAATAATAATATTATCACCTGATGTGCAATTCATGGTGTAAAGTTGCTTACAGGTCTTAACTAATGAAGTTGCTTCTATGGTGTGCACGGGAGGGAACCTTCCCCCCCCCCCTCCCCACCCTCCCTGCCTCCATCACCCAACTCCTTCTCTGGTTTACTGGTAGTCGAATCGCTGCAGACAATTTATAGAGTAGAATAATGTTGCGTCCTCTCAATTCGATGAGGTAATTATGATGATAAGATAATAATACAAATACAAGTCTGATTATACATTATCTGGTTACTAAATTGCATAGGCAAACTCTCGTCAGAATGGTATTTGGACGTTTGAGCCTTGGCCACAACCACCGGACGTTTGGGCCACGACTAATAAGGAGGGTGGACGTTTGGGGCATGGAACAAAAATTTCTTGACTGTAAATTATAATTCCCTTAAGACCCCGGAGAACCTTCCAGTCATAAGCCTTCAGGTTAGGTTAGGTTAGGTGAGGTTATTATGTCGTCATATAAATTACTTTCATCCATGGCCCAAACGTCTGGGGATCGTGACCCATGGCCCAAACATCCGGGGGTCGTGACCCATGGCCCAAACATACGGGGGTCGTGACCCGCTATAATATATAGTCGAGGAGTAGTATAAGGTGCAACAATTAAAACACTCACAATGTGTGGAAAATGACATTTATTCTAATACCTAATAATGTGAACGAGTAGTTAAGAATAATAATTCACATACCTTGGTTGCTTGAAATACTTGGTATCACTTGCCTTTGTATTCTCATCATAATTGCCTCACGGAAATGAGAGAACACAACTTTATTCTACTCTTATAAATTGTCTGCAATGATCCGACTATCAGAGTTGGAGTTGGATGGTAGAGGCAGGGAGGGTGGGGAAGTGGGGAATCGAGGGTTCCACTAGCAACTTTGTCCAGGGCTGCTGTCACGTCCAATACACTACATATAAACTTTTTCATTTAACACCTTTAGGCAACAGTAATGTCGCTTTGCATCATGAATGGCACATTTCATCATAATAATAATAATAACAATAATAATAATAATAATAATAATAATAATAATAATAATAATAATAATAATAATAATAATAATAATAATAATTGTCTTTTATTCTTACATTTTAACCTCACTGCTTGGCACAACTGAACTATGTGGTGTCACGGCCATTACTGAATAACCTTCCTCTTTCATCAGTGCTCCAACTCCCAGGCCCATCAATCAGACTCAAGTTCTGAAATAACGGCTTTGGTTAACAGACCAGGATCATGTAGACACTCCTTGCTACCTCTGGCTGACAGTTGAAGATGACATTTAATATAAATACACTGTGATAATACATCCAAGGAAACTATTCTTTATACTGTGCAAATTGAGTTAGGACTGAGAGATACTAATTTACGACAATTTACAACTACTATATTTACAGTAAAACAAGGGTACAGACATTGACACTCCAGGGCCTTGTGGCCCAACTGATTTAGTAATTTATCACTCTTACTCTCACAATGGCTCTTCCTTCATTCACAGAAGTATTACTTAGTAATCACCTTAAATGCTGGTGATTAAATTATTATAAAAATTTAGGATATACAATGGATGAAACAAGATTACAATCACTTTCCTGACCTCACATTCAAACCCTGTATTCACCCCTGGAGGAAGAGAACGTCTCTACTTAAACAAACAATATATCTTTTACAATTAGAATATTAACTCAAAACTTGTTTGTATAAGCATATAATATTATATGATTAAAAATATTTTAAATTATATTGAACCAATATAATTCACATTAAATACGTACACAAAAAAAAGCTAATTTCAAAGAACATATTTTTTACATCTTTCATAGAAAACCAAACCACCCTTACAATGGTGACGGATATAAAAGAACATACGACACACATCTTAGTGTATTAACGGCCCCCTAAGCCCCATTGTGAGTCGATGACCTGTGCCCGGGTGGGTTATTCCCCGTAGAAAAAAAAATACATCTATATGTAACAGTAGTTTGCTGATTCTATACTAAACAGCTGCCAACTGAACTATTCTTGTTCACTTCAAGTTTGCGTTACAATAAAGATGTGGTGCCCACTTCCTAATTGTTCCGATTGGGAATTAATCCTTTTACTACGATGTCTTCTTATCTACTTATTCTGGCTTCTGCCAGACGATTTTATTCGTCTGCAGAAGTTCCCTGTCATAGTCAAGGGGTTAAACAAAACTTTGTTGCTTCTACAAGATAGCGATTCAAACATATCCATAATCTATATGCTCATAAATACCTATTTTTGCCAAGAAACGCCTTACTTAGAACATGATTACATTCCCCTCTCATCCTATTATATAGTAACTGTAGTATTTCCATCTGTTTAGCGCTAGACGATTGCACTCAGGTGAGGAATCCCCATCGGTAATGTCAAAGAATTATTATACATTGAAATCTCTCCCAACTGAGATTCTGTACACTTTCCCTTCTCACCCCCAGTACCCTCCCACAGAAAGACACCTACCCCGATATCTCCCTCCACTCTCCCTCCCACTTACTGGGTGAAGGCTTCGAATTCAAAGTTCAGTGTTTGGGGTTTAGACCTCAGGGAGAGAGAGGATTGGCAACACTAAGTGGTAAACGCAGGAATGGAGCCAACTGTACAATACTTCATGCCAGGAGTCTCTAGTCACAACTCTGCATATGGGCGGCACAGATAAGATGGTCGTTTATGCAATGGGATCTAGGCAACAGTGCAATCCGGTCCTGTCATTGCTACTGGGCAGCCCTTTCGAGGAGCCACTATACTTACCCAACATGGGGAGTGGGTTAGAAAAGGTGCCCTAAACATAGCCTGCCTAGAAAACCAACCTGAATGGGCAACCTTACCCAGTAAGGTCATCCTTATGCGGTCTAAAACAAAATCAAAATCACAGATCAAAAAAAAAAGAATCTATACAACCTCTTATGGTCGCTGCATGGAATGTCAGGACCCTTCTGGATACTGGCGCAAATGAACATCCTGAAAGAAGAATTTCTCTTGTGGCCAAATAGTTGGCTAGTTATAACATCGACATAGCAGACTTTAGTGAGTTCCGGCTCCCAGACGAGGGTTAACTCACAGAACGGGGGTCTAGCTACACCTTCTTCTGGAAGGGTAAGCCTGCTGCAGAAAGAAACCCTATTTATTGATCAACGAGATCAATGGGATCAACGAGCGCCTCATGACGCTTTGAGTCCCACTGAATCACTCACGTCATGCCCTCTTCATCAGTGCATACGCCCCAACACTGGATGCAGAGGATGATATCAAGGAGGCCTTTGATGCCGACCTCGGCAGAGTGCTAACCTCTATCGCGAGAGAAGATAAGGTTGTGCTTCTTGGTGACTTCAAAGCCAGAGGTGGCAGAGTTACTGACATTTGGCAGGGAACCACAGGGAGAAATCGACTAGGCAAGTATAATCCCAACAGCCTACTCTTCCTCAGCAAGTATGCTGCACACAACCTCACTACCGTAACCAATACCTTGTTTAGGCAGGCCGACAAGTTCAAGGGTTCGTGGCAACACCCACGATCCAAACAATGGCATCTCATTGACTAGATAATTGTCAGAGAAAGAGATCGCTGAGATGTCCTCATCACCCTTTGCTATGCGTGGCTCAGACCACTGCTGCACTGATTATCGGCTCGTCAGAGCCAAGCTCTCACTTCACGTCGCCCCAAAACGGCGAAGGCAGCAAGCCTCTAGAAGAGGTTTTAACAATAAGTGTCTGAAGGATCCAGCGGTAGCACATGCTTTAAGAAAGCAGCTCGAACATGGGCTGATAAATAACCCGACAACGTGCAACCCAAATCCCAGTGCCGAATGGGATATTCTCAATATTATAATGACAAAAAACCTTCAGAGAGACCCTCGGCCAGATCGAAAGAATACACCAGGACTGGTTTCGTGAAAATGACCAGGCAATCAATGTACTCATCAATTATAAACGTGCTGCTTTAACTAACTGGCAGAACAACCCTCAGTCTCCGCCCAAAGCTGATACCTTCCGCAAGAAGAAAGTTGTGGCCCAATGGGAACTTCGCAATCTAAAGAATGACTGGTTCAAAAATAAAGTATATGAAACAAAATAAATTGCAGAGCAGCATAATATGCATGAATTTTTCAATTCCACCAAAAGATTTTATGGGCCCATTACTCGTGGCACAGCCCCCCACTGCTCATCCGACGGTAACTCCATAATCAAAGATGATGAAGTCCTCCTTCAGCGCTGGAAAGAGCACTACCATTCACTGCTCAACGGAAAACTGATGTGGATGTCATGTCTAGCCAGTAGGTCCCTCGGTATGCAGAGCTGTTCCACCTCAGCTATCCTCCATCCCCGGACGAGGTAGCTACCGCCATCTAACAGATGAAAAATAACAAAGCCTCGGGTCCTGATGGAATACCAGCCGAGGTGTATAAAGCTGGAGGACCTCTGCTTACCATCTGTCTTCACTCTCTCCTGGAAAATATATGGGAAAAGGAGGAAATCCCCCAAGCTCTTAAAGACGCCACCATCGCCAATATTTATAAGAACAAGGGAGACCAGTCAGACTGTGGCAACTACCACGCAGGATCTCATTGCTGTCCGTAGCTGGCAAGATAATTGCCCAAGTCCTCCAAAACAGACTTCTTCCTGAGGCAGAAAACTTCTTCCCAGAATCTCAATGTGGCTTTGAACCATCACGTGGCACCACTGACATGATCTTTGCTGCCTGCCAAATACAGAAGAAGTGCACAGAACAGCGTCGTGCCTGTACATGTCTTTCATCGACCTAAGCAAGGCCTTTGACTCGGTCAAGGAAGCCCTCTGGTGGACCCTTAGCCGTTTTGGCTGCCCCAGAAGAATCATCGCCATTGTGAGACAACTCCACGATGGCATGAGCGGCAGTGTCCTGCACAATGCCATCCATTCTCAGTTCTTCCCCATCCAAACTGGGGTTAAACAAGGGGGTGTACTGCCACCAACTAACTTTTCTATTTTCTTGGCTGCCTTCCTTACTCGTGCCAGTGCCAATTTAGCCGGCAGGGTGGTCATCGAGTACCGGATGAAGGGTCTTTTCAATATAAGACGACTCCAGTCAAGAACGAAGGTGTTGGCAGCTTCCATTGCTGAACTTCAGTATGCAGATGACCTCATTCTTGTTGCTCACACTGAACACAACGCCTACAGGAGAGCCTGAATACCTACGCTGATTCGTAAGCACACTTCGGCCTTGAGGTGAATGTACGTAAGACTCAGATTCTCTTTCAACCTGAACCCTGTTTTAGACACACCTCCACCTTCCATCCCTGTTAACGGTACTACCTTCTCTAATGTTCCCACTTTCGGTATCTCGGCTCACACCTGTCCACCACTGCAGACATCGATGAAAAGATCCAGCATCGGATCAGATGTGCAACTCAAGCCTTTGGCAGACTTCGAAATCGTGTCTTCAGCTGTAGGGAGCTGAAATTATCTACAAAGTTACAGGTATATCGAGCAGTGGTCCTCCCCACACTGCTACATGGCAGCGAGACATGGGTCACATACAGGAGGCACCTCAACACACTTGAAAACTTTCACGAACGTAGTCTACGTCCCATCCTCAGAGTTCGCTGGGAAGGCAAGAGAACAAATGCCAGTATTCTTGCTGATACCAGCTGTAGGAGCATCGAGGCTTCCATTATCCATGAACAACTATGCTGGACTGGCCCTAACGAATAGTAAACGTAACGCCGGCGAGCAAGTGAAAAGGTATTAAGATAGTCTTAAGACAAACCTGAAAAAGTGCCAAATCGACCACCCTCACCTGGGAGCCGATTACTCCACATCGTAACGCTTGGAGGAGCACCACACAAGAAGGTGTCAATACTTTCGAGTTCGCCCGAGTACAAACTGAGGCTGTAACAGCACCATTTGTATTATATAAATATTTACCCAAATGTATAATCCCAAATTATTCACCAAGTTATTCAACTGTGCCTCAGCTGTTGATGTTATGCATGCTGAGGTTGCAGTTCCTTCGGGGAGCGAGCGAGGGCAGGCTGAGGTCAGCGCATGTAAACAACAACACGATATCTGACGGGTTTCCTTTTATCACACTCTAGAACAGTGGTTCTTAACCTTTTTTGAGTCACGGACCCCTTTGAGAATCTGGTGAAAGCTATGGGCCCCCTCCCTAGAAAAATGCACGTAAGCACATAAACACAACTTTGCATGCAATGAATATACTAATTTCATTGAAAATTCATTACCTCATACAGTGTATGACATACACAAAGTATAGTGAATATAAATGTTAAATTTTTATCTGACCTTCACGGACCCCCTGAAGCCCATCCATGGACCCCAGGTTTAGAACCCCTGCTCTAGAGGCCTGCTTCGCTCTCTCTTCCTTGGTCAGGGAGAGCAGACTCATATCACTTGTTACCCAGTGAACACCTCACTTAAGTGTTCTCCTATAAGCACTAAAGCAGTGCTACTCAAAGTGTGGTCCGCGGACCGGTGCCGGTCCGTGAGCCATCGTCCGCCGGTACGCGGAGAGTTTTCAGAAAAGAAAGAAATTATAGACACGTTCCACATCACGTGACACTGCCCGGACATCTGACTCGGTCTTTTTTTTTTTTACATTTTCATTGTAGTTTTTATATTTATTATGGCTATATTTTTCATTTACTCACTCATGTTAAAAGTCATTGCTATGCAACTAACGAATGAGATATAATGAACAGCAAAACAGCGAACTGAAATACGTATAACAACACCTTCATGATGATGTGGCGTTTGACTCTGTGGGAACCACACCTGGGGATATCAATAGGGCGCATCACCTTGTGTTGCCAGATTGCCACGTTTCTCGGCCACCAGTTACGCCATATGCACCCAAAACATAAATCTTTTTATTTTAAGTATGGTAGTTATTTAATTTCGGATAAAATAAATGTATGCATCCCATTAAAAGAAATGGCCGATTTTTTACTATGCGTGCCAGCCGTGAAGGGTGTCACACAGCTGGCAACCCTGCTATTCCACAAGTGTGGATCAGCAGTCTGTGATGTCAGGTCACAGGTCAGTGGTTAGTTACCATCAAGAAGTGGAACAGAGAGCATCATACGGGTATCTGCGTGTTTGTCATTTGGGACCCCATCCCAACCCACTGATCTGAAAATGTAAGTACTAATAATCTTAAAGGCCGGTTCACACTATTCCTGTGTAAATTTGAAAAACAAAAAATTATTGTGGGACATATCTCAAAAGATTTTCCTGTGGGGGGGGCCTATAGGCCCCGGGATTGGCTCGCTTCGCTCGCCGGTCCGTGGCACATTGAAAAAAAACCATGCCGGTCCGCCACATCAGATTGTTTGAGAAGCACTGCACTAAAGCACTTCCTTTAGCAGAGAAGGTACAATATAGTCTCAACTGAACTCAGTACCAGTGAAACTATATTTTTCTACTATAAAGAAAAACCAACAAACTGTTTACTTCAGCTCTGCCATTTATCAATTCCAGAAATAATATAAATATATATATATATATATATATATATATATATATATATATATATATATATATATATATATATCTTGATAAAATCACACGGGAAAATGGAAACAACGGAGTACCTTAGCTTTCGTCTTTATTCAAGACATCTTCAGAGGCAACTGGATTACATGGACAGAGAGAGGCTTAAATATACAGGGTGACCTAAAAACATGAGGTCAGGTCAAAATGATGACATCCACTAATCCCCACACCAACACACACGTAGAGGAGCTTAAGAGAAGGGTGGTGACGTGACTAGTCAAGTCAGGTCAGAAAAAAAGGGGGCCCACAAAATAACTATCACACATCTAGATCAAAGGTTTTTAAAGCATTTTTAACCTTGGGCCACTGACAAATAAATTTATGCAACATATTATCGGTTTTGAACTGACCATCACTAAGGTTTATTGATTTTAATTCCTTAATCAAACTAGCTTCAACAAGAAGTCTTTCTGTGACACAAGATGATTTGAAAACTTCTAAGCTTTTTTCCCAAGCAATGGGGTGATTATTATTCCTAACATGAACGAACAAGGCACTGCTTTCAGATGCAGTTCTAATATTATACTTATGTTGTTTGATTCTAAGCTGCAGTGTTTTTCCTGTCTGACCTACATAATTACAATTACATTTGCTACATGGAATACAATAAACACTACCATTTACATTCAAACTTGGGCTATTCCTTATTAACATATTAGTAATGGTTGAGTCATATTTGAAAACAACATTAATATTTAGAAGCTTGAGGGACCGAACTAACGGGACAAATTCATTACGATAGGGCAGAGTCAAAATATTCTTAAGTGTAGGAACTTGTCTGGTTTGAGAGGAATGAAAGGATTTTTTAGCCCTATTAAAACAACGATCAACAAACACAGAAGGGTACCCAAGTTTATGTGCAATAGAACGAATGTGTTTCAATTCATCGTCAATAAATTCAGAGTCACAAATACGCAGACATCTTAGGAACATAACAGAAAAAACTGACATTTTGATAGACTCAAGGTGATTCGATAAAAAGTGAATGAAACTGTCTACCTGTGTGGGCTTTCTATATACCTTGAATTTATAGTTTTGGCCATTTCTCATGATAAGCATATCAAGAAATGGAAGGGATTCATTTATTTCTCTTTCAATTTTGAACGTGATACTAGGGACAATATCATTAAGTTTGTCTAAAAATTCAAATGGGTCACTGTTTTTAGGCCAAAGACAAAGAACATCATCAACATATCTATACCATGGAGGAATAAAGTCCACTATATTGGGTAGTAATCTAGACTCTGCCCTATCGTAATGAATTTGTCCCGTTAGTTCGGTCCCTCAAGCTTCTAAATATTAATGTTGTTTTCAAATATGACTCAACCATTACTAATATGTTAATAAGGAATAGCCCAAGTTTGAATGTAAATGGTAGTGTTTATTGTATTCCATGTAGCAAATGTAATTGTAATTATGTAGGTCAGACAGGAAAAACACTGCAGCTTAGAATCAAACAACATAAGTATAATATTAGAACTGCATCTGAAAGCAGTGCCTTGTTCGTTCATGTTAGGAATAATAATCACCCCATTGCTTGGGAAAAAAGCTTAGAAGTTTTCAAATCATCTTGTGTCACAGAAAGACTTCTTGTTGAAGCTAGTTTGATTAAGGAATTAAAATCAATAAACCTTAGTGATGGTCAGTTCAAAACCGATAATATGTTGCATAAATTTATTTGTCAGTGGCCCAAGGTTAAAAATGCTTTAAAAACCTTTGATCTAGATGTGTGATAGTTATTTTGTGGGCCCCCTTTTTTTTCTGACCTGACTTGACTAGTCACGTCACCACCCTTCTCTTAAGCTCCTCTACGTGTGTGTTGGTGTGGGGATTAGTGGATGTCATCATTTTGACCTGACCTCATGTTTTTTAGGTCACCCTGTATATTTAAGCCTCTCTCTGTCCATGTAATCCAGTTGCCTCTGAAGATGTCTTGAATAAAGACGAAAGCTAAGGTACTCCGTTGTTTCCATTTTCCCGTGTGATTTTATCAAGATTTATCTTATCCACGTTTTCATTGTGGATTTTCATAATATATATATATATATATACATATATATATATATATATATATATATATATATATATATATATATATATACTGTATATATATATATATATATATGTGTGTGTGTGTGCGTGTGTGTTTGTTAACGCTCACAGGAGCGTTACTGGTTCGTGCTGGATAATAAGACCCTTGTCGTTGACGTGATGAGTATAATTCGGTCAAAACCTGTTAAAGAATAATTCACATATAACAAAGGCTGATGCATGAGGACACAGTTTGTATAATATGATCAATATACAGTACATAAATAAACTTATTAAAGTTATTTAGAGTTCTTAGAGGATTTAATAGTTCACAAATATAATATCAATATCCTCCTGGTAGCTGTTGTCTCTACAGTAGAAAACGATAGATTGTTCACCAAAGCTACTACTAGTGTGGTCGTCAACACTCTGTCTCTCCTCTCACCCTCTCTCTCTCTCGTCTAGTTTATCTTACTGTGGCTATTCCTCTCTTTCTCTCTCTCTTCTAGTTTATCTTACTGTGGCAGTAACAATATACTGTATATTGTGTGACCAACACACTGGTGGCAACGGTGAGACGGATTAGAAGAAGAATCGGTCAGACACTCAGAAACAAACATTACTTCAAGTGATTCCAGTGACTTAAGTGGCACTTTAAGTGAAACATCAACAAATAAGCAATTACAAGAAAATTAAGTGGACAGTGGCTATAAACACTTGCAGAACGTATATATAGAGACACAGTGGTAACAAAAACATTATAAAAGATTGACAATTTAGCAGTCAAACCCTCAGTGACACATCCGACTGAAGGTTACCCCGACCGGAGCCGAGAGCAGCCGAGCCTACCCGAGTGTGAGCTGAGATTACTACCAGCTAACACTACATCACCGGAATTTATGAAGGTTGTCAAAGTTGTTCCAGACAATCAAACAATCTCTTGCTTAAACAATCAAGACTTGTTTGTGTGCAACAGAGGACAACCCCAGGTCAGCCCCCAGGCTGATCGCACCAACCCAGAGGTCAGCCCCAGATCAGCCCCAAGCTGACCGCCGCAAGATCCAGGTCAGCCCCCCAGTTGGATCTCCGTAAGACGTGACGTAATTCCTCCCTGAGAAGGACGTCATCGACTCCTGACGTCATAGCCAGCGCGAAGCTATACGGACTCTCCACTCAAGTAGATCACAAACAATCATTATTTTATAAACTACACACACACAAAAGTGAACTTCAAGAGGTCTTCACATGTAGTCAATATAAATATTTATATAATACAAATGGTGCTGTTACAAGGCAGATAAACGTCAACGCCGGAAAGATGCTGCCACCGCCTCTCCCGCACTCGATGTAGCCCTCCACATGTGTAACGTCTGTAAACAACTGTGCAGGTCCCCTCCACTGCCATACATGTACAGTCTAATTAAGACTCACAAGCCTAATAACCCAGCAAGACCCATCATTAGCTCAGTTGGGTCAATCTCTTATAAGTTATCTAAATAGTTAGTTTTCTTACTAAATCCCCTAGTTGCCAACATTTATAACTCTAATATTAAGAATAATATGGATCTGGTTGATAATCTCAATAACTTACACATTAATTAGGATTTTAAACTGGTCAGTTTTGATGATTTACTGGAGTTCCTCACAGATTCCCTGGATAATAGTTCATTGCCCGTGTCGAAAGATGACTTCATCGAACTCATCAAACTATGTATTAAGGATTGTAAATTTGAATTCAATGGAGAATATTATGCTAAAAAATTTGGTTGGTATGGCAATGGGTAATCCGCTTTCACCAGTATTAAGCAACTTATATATGGAATTCTTTGAGAAGAAACTATTAAGTAATATTTTACCACCTTCAGCAATCTGGTTTAGATATGTAGATGATGTAATATGTCTTTGGCCATGTAATGAGGACCTACAGTAAAAGCTTTTCTACCACAACTTAACAACTTAGCCCCCCTCGATCAAATTCACTGTGGAATTAGAGAATGACTGCAAATTACCATTCCTAGACTGTCTGATCCACAGAATAGGTTACACTTTTAAGTTCAGTATTTATACATTCATACGTTCATTATTATTCTGCCCACCATAATAGAGTCAAACAGTCAGTATTTTCATCAATGTTTTTACGTGTTATATGGACTAAAAATGAAGTATATATATGTACCTCGCGTTTCATACCAGCTGGATTCGGAAAAAATGCTACTGACACCACATAAGAGGCACAGGCAGTTTCCCAATGAGGTTCACGGCGCCATCAGCTCGATGAACAGGCTTTGTGTGAAATATAACAGAGTCTAGAACTGCTTTTAGTGTCCTTGTGGCCTAGCCGGTAAGCGTTCCCTAGTCACACCCAGTAGGTCGAGGGTTCGATTCCTTGCTGGTGAGGTCGTTGATTATATGTTCAAAGTCCGCGTGTTATATGGACTAAAAATGAAGTATATATATGTAACCGGTCGGAATATACTGGACTTTAATTTCTCACTTGACTTGGGGTTTAATAAAAATTAATAGATGGTAATGGCAGTGGAAGCGCCCCTTTGAGAAAAATCCCGAACCAGCACAAGGACACTTAAATCTACTAAACAAAATGAATTGTCCGTGACCCGTGGAAGGATAGCGTCTGTGACTGGGATGAATGAGACACACTGTAAAATTTAGACACTTATATTCCCTCCAACACTACAAACACAATCAAATAATGGCACACCACTATGCGCACCTCTTAACTTTAACTTAAACACTACTCTGGGGAATAAAGTTATACAGGATATAGAAATTATTAGAAACTCAGGCAACAATAAATTTGAAGTATTAAGAAATGTTGCTTGCACACATGAAACAGGCCTTAAGGGCTTTCACACAATAGTATCAGTCACTTAGGAAATGGTATTAAAAAATAAGAAATTAACTACTCTACAATGAATAGGCCTTAATGGCTTCCAACAAAATAATATCAGTCACTGAGGAAATGGTAATAAAAATTAAGAAATTAAATACTCTACAATGAATAGGCCTTAAGGGCACTCAACAAAATTCTATCACCCCAACAGATGCACTCTTCCTAACCTAACTTAAACACTACTCTGGGGAACAAAGGTTATACCTGAGATCAGAATTATGGAGAAAAATTAGATGCATTAAAGAATCAAACCCCAGTATCACTCTGGTTCCACTTCATGACACAAACATTCAAAAAACACTACTATCAAAATTATTTAAGAAATATTAAACTGCACACGTCAAGATAATATCAGTCTGAGAAATGGTATTAACTACACCCGTAATAAAGGAGATAAAATGTTCCTCTAGGTATCTCCTAGAGTCCTAGACTCATGGTCTCAGTGTGTGACCATTAATTTACTCAGATAGCCTCAGTGTACTCCCAGTGCGTCCATGGCAGGAAGAGAGAACGCCAGCAGGTGTCTATGGCCAGTAGGTAACACTTCTAGCTGACCGAGGACACGTGGTGTTGTGCACCCGAGTGGTAAGAACTGATCACCCACTGCTGATGCTGATCCCGTGTCGTTTAGTTGTCGGGAGCACTCGTTCACTCAAGAGATCCTTTGCTACCCCGCTAAACAGTGACAGGCCTACACTGATAGGTCCAATGGCGACAATCGCCACCTTCAATCATCAACGGCAGTCTCAAACGGCAGTCAATCTCTCGCAGTCAACTCCGGTCAACTCCGGTCAACTCCAGTCAAGTGGATTCTGACGGAAACCCTGAAATGAACTCACTGTTAGCTCTAGTTAACTTTACCACTGCCCTATCTAAACCCTGTCTGAGATTGAATGAGACTTACTTGTTATACTGCCATAGCGCAGCACAGGTGACTAGGCCACGTGACTATTTCTGTGACGGACGCGCAGGGGACGTCTTGTATGTTTGACTGCTTCCCGCAACTGAGAGAGAGCCAGCGTCACGTCCTCTCAAGGCGTTAGCTTAGGTCTACGTGACATATTTTCCGCCTAACTAATAACTCCTTGGGACACCCGTAACATTATTCAGACTGATAAACGATCTATAATAATTTCAAATTCAATATTAGTCCCTTACTTCATGAATCGCATCATTATTAATTCGGTGAATTACATTTTATATCATATAGGCCTAGTTCCACCATCTCTCGCTGTGAGCAGGAAGCGCTCTCTCCCCTCAGATGACCTTGAACGCTCAGTATCGCTAATGGCAGGGCATTTGAAATTACTCTGAAATTTCTGAATATTACATATATACATATATATATATATATATATATATATATATATATTATATATATATATATATATATATATATATATATATATATATATATATATATATATATATATATTGTTAGGTTCTGAATAATAAGTTCTATATACAGGAGAGAACACAAACACCTGTATAGTTTTGTAGGTTCGGTTTACTGGATAAGAGTATGTACACAAAGGAGAGCAGCACTCTCTCTTGACTAGGCTCCCGGTCAACTGCTATAGGCGACGTATGGCAAGTGATACATTAGCAGCTTCCATACGTCGCCAGGCACATTAATTAAGCGTGTGGGATATGGTAATAACATTGCCACACGCTGCTAGCTAGGCTGAATAAATAATACATAAATGGAGCACATACATAATATACATACATGATATATAATCCAGCATACATGATATACATACACCTCCCTCCCCCCTATGCGCTCATAGCAAAGTCTTGAGCGGACCTTTTCTTTTGGATCCGTTCTGAGCGTCGAGGGACTTCATCACTGGGAAGGGTATGGGACTCAACACTGGTGGCGGGGCCAGCAGAAGGCATTGTTACGGGTCGGAGAAAACGGCGGTTCCTCCACCACACACGACCACTGGGTAACCGCACCTGGTAGTCCCGTGACCTGCCGAGACCCATGACTACGCCTACTTTGTCCCAACGTAGGGAGGTCGGGTCCTGAACACGGACTTGGGTGCCGACACTCAACCTGGGGAGAGAACGGGCGTGGTCATTGTAGCGGGCGACGACGTCCTGAACACGTTCGGCGGCTCGGCGATCACAATCCTCTGTCTTGGCCTGCCACTCCTTGGAGAAGGATTGAGGGTGAGCAGGGACACAAGGGATACAAGGGATACAAGGGATACAAGACCTGGGCAGGGGAGCGTCCGGTGTAGTTAGGTGTGTTGCGGAGTTCAAGAAGACCCCTGTCGAAGGCCTCGCAGTCAATGTTCCCAGAAGGGGCCACCTTAAGGATGAGGTGCTTCAGGGATTTGACCGCAGCCTCAGCGTGGCCGTTGGACTGCGGGTAATGGGGCGATGACAACACATGCCGGACTCCCCATCGGTCAAGGAACACAGCAAAGTCCCGGCTTGTGAACTGAGGCCCTCCGTCGGTTCGCAGGCGTACAGGAACGCCCACGTCACGGAAGTAGTGGCGGAACTTGCTGATGGTGGCGGCAGACGTCGTGTCATTACCGCACTTGATGACAACCGGCCAACCAGAGAGACGGTCGACGATAACGAGGAAGGACTTTCCTGACACACAGAAAAAGTCGGCCGACACAGACTCAAAGGGGCGGGTGGGGTTGTCGTCACTCATAAAGGATTCCTGCTGCTGGCTGGGTTGTAATACGCGGCGGGGCTTACACACCCGGACAGCATTGGAGATGTCGGGGTCGATGCCAGGCCGGAACACAGTCTGTCTTGCACGCCGTTTGGTGGCCTCGGCTCCACAGTGACTGTCGTGGAGGCGAGCCAAGGCGTGGAGACTTGAAGCAGCAGGGACAACTACCGAAGGAGAGGTGTCACTGGCCAGAGGTAGGGGCAGGGCGGCAGCAGGGTAGTTGCTGCTCCCTTCGTGCACCCTGTTGGCGTGTTTTACCTCGAGAATCGGTGTTGGGAAGTCCTGGGAGATGATGGCCAACTCTCGGCAATGTCTGTAGGACAGCAAAGGAGTCGGGACGCCATTATGCACATCAATCCAGGCTTGACACGACCTGTTGCCAAAGGTGACGTGTGCATAGAGTGAACCTAGGGCCGGGGTCATCTGTGAACCATCTGCCATAAAGCGGAGATCCTTGGGGGGCGGTCCTAGATCACTTGGAGAGAGCCCCAAGCATTGCAAATGCTGGGGACCGATGACTGTAGCATCAGCGCCGGTGTCGGGCAACATCTGAAGACGGGATGACACACCGCCGTAGGTCACGATGACGCTGATGTACTGGGGGACTTTGGTCCTGGGACGCGGGGGGGAGCACACATTCCTAATGTGGCTCGAGCGTTGTCAGGAGTCGTCGTGCCTCTGATTGGAAGGCTGTGGGCGGCCCTCTCTGGTGGAAGGGGGCTGAGGCTTCCGCCGACGCGGTCTCTTGGGTATGTTGGAAGGGCAACACTTGTCATAGTGGCCCAGACGACCACACACATTGCACTGGACGCGTTTGGCTGGGCACCGTACTGTGAGTGACCAGTGGCCCTTACGGTCACAACTGTTGCAGGTAGACTGAGCAGCTGGACACACCTGTGTTCCGTGCTGCTTACCACAGTTGTTGCAAAATAAACCGGGCGTGGACGTGGTGGGCGAAGGCGTAGGAACAGACTTCTTGTCCTTCTTGTACCGGGACACAGTGCGTACAGCTGTAGGGGGAGCACGGATGGCAGAGGTAGCACACCTGGCAGCCTCATAGGAGCGACATATCGTCAACACATCCTTAAGAGAAGAGGAAGAGTCGAGGGAGGTGAGGCGTTGGACAAGTTCCTCGTCCTTAACACCCATCAGGATCACCTGCCTCAACTGGGTCTCCTCGCACTGCTGGTGGTGGCCTGGACATATATCTACCTCTTCCGAGGCTCTCTTAAGACGCACGTAAAAGGCATCAAAAGACTCACCCTCCATCTGTCTACAGCTAAACAATTCCCTCCTGCACAGAGCTTCATTCTGCTGTCCTTTGATGTGCCGTTGTAGAACGTCCAGTACCTCCTCTACAGACAGCGAAGAGGTTGGGGGTACCTGCAACGTATGTTCCAAGACACGCTGAATTTCCAAGGACAGGCACATGCGCAGCTGGATGAGTTGTTTAGGCTGTGACAAACTCTGGAGATCCACCATTGTAGAATAATCAGTCCACCGTCGCCGCCATTCACGAAAAGTCTGGAAAGTCTCATCAGGCTTCAAGATGGGCGGCGTTTGAGCTGCTGCTTTAGGTGGGGCTGGGGGGCGTGAAGGAAGCATGGGTGAGGTATCTGAACCAGTCAGTACCGAGGCAGTGTTAGAGCCAGGGGCTTGGTTAACAGTGAGGCGAGATATCAAGGCTTCAAACCGTTCACTGTCTTCCAATCTCCGTTGGTTGTCTCGTTCTGCCTCTGCTTGCCTTCTGTGCTCATCCGCCAAACGTCTGTGGGCTTCATCCTCGCGTTTCTCATCTCTCATAAACTTCAGTAAAGCAATTATCTCTGGAGACAACGCTGAATATTGAGGTGAGGGACTGCGCGATGTGGGGGCTGGAGCGTCGTGGCCGGCCTGGTCATCCATCTCTGCGGGGCTATCACCCGCCTGAGTCATCCAGACGCTGGGTCCATGGCTACGTAAGGCGTGAGACATAACTACTTCCTCTGTGTACTATGTCTTAAATCAGTGTTGACCGGTCAGCCCGTCGTATCAACAAGATTTCAGACAAAAAATTAATTAAATACACAGATAAGTAGGTTATATATATAAAATATATATAAGGAAGCCGCGCGGTCAGCGAGCGTTAGTACGTGTATGTGTGTGAGTGTGTCCCGGGCCAGCAAAGCGTCTCGCCCCAGCTGTGAGGGGGGGTGGAGGCGGCGCTGTGAGGGGGGTGGAGGGAGAGGCGCGGCGACTCCCAGTCAGTCTAGTTACCCTCAGGACGCGGTCAGAGACGGGTGCACTGAACTTTACTCCTTACAAATGCCCAGAACGTGCCGTATACCTTGGGAATCCTTTAGAACAAGGTCACACATGAATGGCACGAACACACAATGCACTAAACACTTCACAGAAAATCACTGTCACTGACACTGCTCAAAGTTGCTGAGATTCTTCGAGGAGAGCTGACGCGCGGGAGTTGACCCAAGCGAGAGAGGAGTCCGTACGCCGGCTTTCCACAGACTTTGCACTTTCACTCGTAATTATCCAGTAAGATCGGATCACTGCGCCATGTTAGGTTCTGAATAATAAGTTCTATATACAGGAGAGAACACAAACACCTGTATAGTTTTGTAGGTTCGGTTTACTGGATAAGAGTATGTACACAAAGGAGAGCAGCACTCTCTCTTGACTAGGCTCCCGGTCAACTGCTATAGGCGACGTATGGCAAGTGATACATTAGCAGCTTCCATACGTCGCCAGGCACATTAATTAAGCGTGTGGGATATGGTAATAACATTGCCACACGCTGCTAGCTAGGCTGAATAAATAATACATAAATGGAGCACATACATAATATACATACATGATATATAATCCAGCATACATAATATACATACATACATATATATATATATATATATATATATATATATATATATATATATATATATATATATATATATATATATATATATATATATATATGTAATCGGTCGGAATCAATTGAATTGATTCTCACTTGACTTGGGGTTTATTAACTATTATTAGATGGTAATTGCAGTGGAAGCGCCCCTTGGAGAAAAAACCCGAACCAGCATAAAACACTTAAATTTATTAACAAAATTAATTCTCCGTGACCTGTGGAAGGATAGCATCTGTGATTGGGGTAAATGAGAAGCACTGTAAAATTTAGACACTTATATTCCCTCCAACACTACGGACACAATCAAATAATGGTACACCAACATATGCGCACCTCTTAACCTAAACTTAAAACACTACTCTGGGGAATAAAAGTTATACATGATATTGAAATTATTAGAAACTTAGAAAATGCCTCATTAGACAACAATAAATTCAAAGTATTAAGAATATGTTGTATGCACACATGAACAGGCCATAAGGGCTTTCAACAAAATGATATCAATCGCTGAGAAAATGGTATAAAAAATAAGAAATTATTAACTCCACCATGAATAGGCCTTAAGGGCACTCAATAAAATTATGTTACCAACAGATGCAGGCCTTAAGGGTTTTCAACAAAATAATATCACTAACTGAGAAAATGGTATAAAAAATAAGAAAATAATAAGAGATATTAACTGCATTAAAGGAACTAAATCACAATATCACTTACAACAGAAAGGAGGAAACTCATCTGAAAAACAGTTCCCTCATTCTCTGTCATCAATTAGTGATACAAACATTAAAAAACAATACTATCAAAATTATTTAAGAAATATTAACTACACACAGCAAGACAATATATGTCACTGAAAAAATATTATCATTATATTAAGAAGTTACCGAGTCCACCAATACCCGTAAACCATGCTTCTTAACCTAACACATGCACCCGTAGTTTTTTAAGGCACAACCGACAGGCACCCGTAGTTTAAGGCACAAGCAAGCCTTTCTCAACCTTGGAAAATGTACCTCTAAGTTCCACTAGACTCCTGGTGACCATTCATTCACTCAGCTGACCTCATTTTAACTCAGTACATTCATGAAACGGAAGGGAGTGAGCCAATCAGACCTTGTTCAGTTGAGAGAAGCTTTAGCTTCCCGTAGTAAAAGGTTTTCACTAAACTGCTTGAAGATATGTGATATTGTGAGCCGAGGTAGAAGAGATCTGGCGACCCCAAACAATCGTCAACAAAGGGCAGACGATGGTCCCACGTCGTTAGTTGTGTACCCAGACAGCTGGTTTCACTCCAGAGATCCCTTGCTAACCCTACTAACCAGTGACAAGCCTGCACTGATCGTTCCAACTGCGAGAATCGCTAATTACACCGGTCAACACAATTTTTCTGGCACAAGGTTTTTAAACGGATTTTAAGTAAATTTGGGTGCAGAATCCAAATATGACTTTGGTTTTTGTCTATCACATCAGGTTTTTGAGATATACCATATTGCACTTTTGCTGGGAAACGTAAACTTTTGGATCAAAATTGACGGTTTAAACATGTATACATAAATCTTTTCAGCATTATAATTTGTATTTTTCTATAACCAAAAATTGTTAATATCAAATTGGAAAGTTAATGCACATATAATATTTAAATGTAACATTGAAGGGTGAAAAAAAACAATTAATGTATGGTAGAAATAGTGCAAGTATTTAGATCAAGTTACAGTTACATAAATTTCCTCTTTTTGGCCGATCTCTTATGTACAGCTTCTGGAGTGTCTCTCATCAAACTACGTCCAGAGTATAAGATCAACCATTAGGGTCGTTGACCTCACACCAGGACTTGGTTAAACAAACCACATACACCCATAGTTAAAGAGAGATGAAGGCACCTAGTAGAAGAATCAGCACCGATACTCGGCTGGCATACAGTAGCATTCCTATCTCCCATAGCCCATCAATATTTCCAGGTGATAATTCTGTAGGTTTAAGTGTAAGTAGGTCAGAAATATTTTTAATTTCAAGATTGGATATTATTTAGCTACATCTATTTGGCTTTGAAGTTTTCGCATTGATGCACTGTAGTATGTGTTTAGGTAGATCGATCACTTCTGCAGCATTTGTACTTTTGTTCCTGAGGAGGCTACAGATGAGAGAACGCATGCAGGTGTGATTGCAGACAATCTGGTGGGCTGGCTAACGGAGAGAGGAGCTGACCAGTCCCTCCAGGCAATAGGAGGGGACTCCACTAATGTAAACACTGGGTGAGATGGAGGAATAATGCACCACGTGGAGGTCAAACTGGGAAGGAGGCTAGTCTGGCTAATGTGTGGCCTCCATACTGGGGAGTTGAGCCTGAGACACCTCATCATCAGCTTGGATGGCCTCACACTCAGCAACAACAAGTGCAGTGGCAAGATTGGCGAGATGCTGGACACTGCTACAGAGCAGGAGATAGATCCCAAGTTTGCCAAGATCAGTGTGGGGACCTCCACTGATCCAGATGAGTGAAGAGGTTGTGAGGGACCTCTCTACAGACCAGTCCTATGGCTACAGGATTGCCCAGACCATCAGGACTGGCGAGCTGCCCCACAACTTGACCCTGCTGGAAATTGGACCAGTCTGTCATATCAGGTGGCTGACAACTGCACTGAGGATGTGCAGACTGAGGGTGTCTATGCATGGACTGAAGGGGAGCACAAGAAGAATCTCAAGCTAATAGTGGAGTTCATAGTGGGGGTGTTCTTGCCTAACTGGTATAACATCAAAGTCAACCACATCTGGGTGGAGGGGCCCTGGCACATTTTGTACCAGCTGGAGCTGCTGAGAAGTCAGAAGAAGAAGGTGCTGGAGTGCTGGACACAATGATGCCCACTGTGAGGTTAGCCTGATATGCACACCCAGAGGCACTGTTGCAGGCCATGATGCGCAGTGAGGTAGAGGGTGAGAGGAGAGAGGCAGTGGACAGGATACTGGAGTTGAGGGGGGAGGGAGATGAGGAGACACAGGTTGGTGACAACTCTGTCAAGCTCAGGGGAACACCTGACATAAACCTGACATAAAACAAGCCACCAAGCTGTCAGAACTGATAGACTGGACCACTGGGGTCACTGAACCTCCCCTCACCTGTTCATCCACCACAACTCAAGTCAAGCAGCTTGTTCACAGGCCTATGGAGGTGCCAGACTGGCCTTCACATACTCAGAGTGTGGAGAGGTGTGTCAAACTGGTCACAGAGGCAGCTGCCCACGTCTATTGTTACGAGAAAAGGGATGGGATGATCAAGTCCCAATTGGTGAGCACTTTTAATGTCTAGGAACAGGAGTTAGCAGGATCTGGCCACTCTCACCAAGTTCAAGAGGTTCAGTGTATAGTATGTGAGCATATGTGTGTGTGTGTGTGTCTGTACATAGTGTTTGCATTGTGTGGCCGCTTTTGTATATCACGTTTGCAACAGTAGAGTCAGTCGTTGTAATACAGAGGTTCCGTGTGTGGCTCGTGTTCTTGCTCGCAATCATTAAACTACAAGGAGGAAAGTAAAAAATCTCGATACCTATTGTCAAACATTATTCATAAAACTCATTTCAGTACAATGGTGATAGATAGCAACAAGAAAATTGAGCATTTTGGGACTAAATCCCAAAATTTAGAATGGAAATTGATGAAGGTAGGACACCCCCAATCTCAAAATCAAGGTTATTTATGAAATCTACACATAAAAATGCTTCATTTGATGACCCTCCATTAGAAAAATTCCTAAAGTTGCACTTCGACCCCTGAGATTGACACACCCCTGCTGCATCCAGGGGCAGGGTTTTTCTCCCATTTACTGTATGTGAGTGGGATAACGACAGAGGTACGGTTATCCTACCCAGTTATCTCAGGTCACCGTACAACAAGGTGTACTTGACCTCAGTCAGAAAAGAGATTTAGTTCCCTCGCTTTATGCAATTGTTCCACATACAGTGTGTACACTAGGGAGTGACAGTTTTGCAAAAGTTTTCAAAATCTAATTGCTTGGGTTGGATTATTTATCTATCGGCCACGCTAATTCCGAATATGTTTGAGTTTTTTACATCATTGCATTAGAAGGTTTGTGGATACTTTTGGGTTTGGCATGAAAAACGCAAAAAAACTGTAAATAATATAGGGACTGGCAATGTGGCACAACCTGTTAAAATCAAGTTAATGAATTGGATTATTCGAATACTGTGTACACTGGTTCATAATATGCTATTGTTTTACAACTCAATGCGCTACAAATTATGCCGATATTTTTGCTGCAAGTCACCACATACGTATATTTCGAAAACCAGGGCCCAATATTACCAACGGCGTGGATAGATTCCGTGGAATGAATTCAGGACATTCCCGCTCATGGAACATTACCAAACTCCGTATATATGCCAATGGCAGGCCAATGGCAATATTTACAGAGTTTGTTGAGGCTCCCTGGACGGGAATACCCTGAATTTATTCCACGGAATCTATTCACTATCTTGTTCTCATTGATCCTCTCATCTACCATGAGACCTCTGACCTTGAATCCCCTGAACTTTTCTTTTTTCTGTTCTCGTGACCTCTTCCTGACTCTCTCCACTTTCTTCCAGTTAGTCACTTTAGACATGTCCCCTTCAGTTATGATGTTGTCTGCAGCTCTGATGGTGTTTGCGATGTGAGCCACTGCATCATTGGATACCTTGAACCTGTCAGCAGTTTCTCCAATCCTGTCCTCGGCTTCTTTCTCCCTTTTCCTTTTCTCTGATCTTGCTCTCCTGTCGACCATAGCCTTGAACTCATTGTCATTGACATCCTTATAATCACTATCTTCTTCCTGAGCGCTGTCATCCACTGCCGACACTTTACACGACATCCTCTCCATCTCCTCCTTACTCTTTGACCTCATCTTCTCAGTTTTCCTCTCTTCCTCAGCCCTTTTCTTTGCCCTCTTCGCTTCCTTCTCCCTCTCTTCTTTCAGCTTGGCAGTCACAATTTTGTCAACGCCATCAATGCAGCCCTCCCTTCCCGGTTTCCTCTGGGCTGCCAGGAAGCTTTTCTCTCGTTCGTGCACTTTGCTGTCGTCTGCCACATCAAACAACTTCTCAGCTATATCCTCGAACCTCATCTTCAGCTTCCCGTTCTTCGTTTTCTTCCTTTTCTGTTTCTGTCCATTTCCCTTCATCATCATCGTCTCCCTCCGCATCCTCCACAGGTCGTGGACTCTCATTTTCACCCTGATTTCAGAGATAGTGGGGACAGTGGCCTTCCTATACACATCCAGTACCTTCTCAGTCACCTTGTTGGTGGCATCCATATAATCAAAAGCATTTGTTCTTCTCCTTAACCTCTCGTTTTCTGCTTCATAAGCCAGGGCACTTCCAACTTCCTTGTTCAGAGGCAACTTGTTAGATGGCAGAGGCATCCGAACCCCGAACACCTTATCGTTACCCTGGCGCAGCTGAGTGTTGCTAATCTTAGGACGACCCATCTTGGTGGCGGCCCTTTGAACTAACTGCAAAACAACACAGAAAAAACAACTTTCAGCACTTCAATATCACCACCTATTGAACAATATTTTATTCAAAAGTACGGACTGAGATTTTGTCCTTAACTGTCCAAGTCAAGCTACTTGGGCTGAATTCGTTGATCAGTCCTGGGACGAATATTACCAACGGCGTGAATAGATTCCGTGGAATAAATTCAGGGCATTCCCGTCCAGGGAGCCTCAACAAACTCTGTAAATATTGCCATTGGCCTGCCATTGGCACATATACGGAGTTTGGTAATGTTCCATGAGCGGGAATGTCCTGAATTCATTCCACGGAATCTATCCACGCCGTTGGTAATATTGGGCCCTGGTTTTCGAAATATACGTATGTGGTGACTTGCAGCAAAAATATCGGCATAATTTGTAACGCATTGAGTTGTAAAACAATAGCATATTATGAACCAGTGTACACGGTAGTCGAATAATCCAATTCAATAACTTAATTTTAACAGGTTGTGCCACATTGCCAGTCCCTTTATTATTTACAGTTTTTTCGCGTTTTTCATGCCAAACCCAAAAGTATCCACAAACCTTCTAATGCAATGATGTAAAAAACTCAAACATATTCGGAATTAGCGTGGCCGATAGACAAATAATCCAACCCAAGCAATTAGATTTTGAAAACTTTTGCAAAACTGTCACTCCCTAGTGTACACTCCTTAGCTGTGGTGTTGTGTAGTGTGCAGCTTTACGCCAATCTCAGCGGTTTCCTACACGCATGCGTGGCACACGTCCATGTCCTGGGTGATCTAGGTAAGGGAGGTACCCCGCATGTATGCGTGTTTCCGCGTCAGAGCCCATGAATCACGTCCGATAATACCAGCCGCTAGCATCCCGTTATTTAGTTACCACCAAGTCGGCTCCACTAAGACCTAGAATAATCCACCCATTAATCACTGTGATTTCCCTTCCCCATCCTATCTAAACACTGTTTGATTGACACCGCCCACAAGTATTGTGGCCATGTTGGTGCGTTCTTTCCAGCAAGGTGTCAGAGCGTCTCCCTCACTCTACACGTTTTCTCCGGGAACTACTTAAATTTTTCCTGCTCAATTTTCAAATTCTCCCGTGTTTGTCCTTTATTTCTTTTCTGGAAAGGCTAGCACTATTTCATGATTTATTTATATTTTTAATTCAGGACACGAACGGCTTTCCAGTAATTATTTTCATGATTAAAGAAGCGCATGACGTCATTCTTCTCCTATATTAATTATTTACTTCAGACACAAATAACATATTTTCAAATGGCAAATTATCCAAGATAACTTTTGTTATTATAATTGCTGGCATTTAACTTCGTCAACAGATTATGAATTAATTTGATAAAGTACAATCACAATCCAAAGTTTCGACCCCCCCCCCCCCCCCTTGGCTGGGTATTCGCCGAGGCTAGGGTTGAGGTAAGGCTGCGTGATCGGACGCAGACATTCCACCACCAAAACACTCCGAGACTCGCACCTCACGAGCATGGAAGGAAATTTATACGAATTTTGACATGACATGCACCTGCATAACAAAATTTCATTCATAACATTGTTGGCACACATAAAAATAGCACGTTAGGAGTGAGGAATGAGAAACTTGGGCTGCTCTCGACCCAGTTATGAAATATGCGTAACTAGTTGTAATATTGGTGACCTCTGTGCCATAACTCTCATAATCCGAGATATTATGAGGTGAAATTTTAAAACTAAAATCAGCAGTAGACAGGAAACAAGGCAATTGACCGAGAAGTAGTCACTAATGATGACACACGGCCAGGCATCTACGCTGAGGGTCGAGGTCTTCGACAAAGTCGCTGCTCCGGACCAGACAAAAATTGTTTGGGTTATACCATGATTAATGTGAATTGCAACATTCCAAGCCCAAATACTCCAAGTTCCTTCCTGCGACTGTTGTGGTGGTGGAATGCGAACCTCACCATCGTATTGCCTTGTTACCACATTGCTGAACTAGTCTGCGTCGGATCACCCAGCCTTATCTCAACCCTGGCCTCGGCGAACACCCAGCCAGGAGGGTGTCGAAGTTTTTGATTGTGACTGTACATTTAATTTTTTTAGGCCTTCGTGGTGCCAGTTGGTGACTTAGTTCCAGACTCCCCCGCTTGGTGTTTTGTGCGCTGCTCACAAAGGCTTTGTACAGGTCTGAGCACGCCCCGTAGTATGGGAAGTACTCACAACTTGCGCCCCACTATTGTTCCCTAACTTGACAAAACCCATGACCCTTCAGGCTTTTACGCCCTTAATGTACGAGTCATAAAGGCAAGTATGAACTTTTCATACTTCCCTGTTGGGCGCTGTAAACGCTTCTGCGCTTCACCTTGCACAGGATGTAAGGGGGTGCCCAATAAACTAGCCCCCTCGGGGGCAAATCTGAATCCGAATCTATTGTTCCCCTATTTGTTAAATCAGTAATTTTCGGTCTAAAATTTCAGAATATCACAATCGACCCCTATAAAGAAAGACAGCACTGTCCTCATGTGCTGAGAGAAAAAATAGGCATACAACTACCCCAGATGAGTCCGGCTCTATTAAGATTCAGATTTGCCCCCGAGGGGGCTAGTTTATTGGGCACCCCCTTACATCCTGTGCAAGGTGAAGCGCAGAAGCGTTTACAGCGCCCGTCTGGGAAGTATGCAAACTTCATACTTGCCTTTATGACTCGTACATTAAGGGCGCAAAAGCCTGAAGGGAAATAGGTTTTGTCAAGTTACATAAAGTGAGAGAATGATGAGTGTGTGGGGGGGAAACTTCCCGGTACATTTCATCTGTTTATAGCAAAGTGTGGCAGGTCCCCAATAATGTCAAGTGCCAGGCCTGTCACTAGGAGGAGGGATATCTGGTCAGGGAGGGAAGAGGTGTTGGTAACAGCTGGAGACCTGTAGGAGGAGGTCATAGGGCAAGTGAGGATGTAGTGAGAGAGGGTGTGAGAGTCGGGTTGGCCACAAAGTTTACAAACAGTGCGGCCAGGCTCAGGGTTGCCAATGTACTCCCATAGGTACCTGTACCCTAGGCGCAGTCCCATGTATATAATCTGTTGAGATCGAGTCTGGGATTGATACTCTTTGTAGTGGCGGTTGTCGTCACCGGTTACAGCGTCATAGTGGCATAGTGTGACGCTGCCCTGTTGTTTCAGGTGTGTCCAATTTTCGTCGAATGCCTCGTGTTGTGTGGCGTGTATGCGAGATTTGAGATGATTCAGGGAGAGGGCGAGGGTGGCTTCAAGATCTTCTTGTGTCGCTTCTTAGACATGTCGATCAACAGCGTCACAGGCAGTTATTCCTATATGTGACGGGATCAAAATGAACTTGACACGGATGTCATCAGTTTGTTCTAGCCCGACAACGGCGGCTAGGGTGTGTTGGGCGGCGGGGGAGGAGGGGGAGGGTAATTTGAGCCTCGCTAGCGCAGAAGTGCTGTCACTGATTATAAGGAGGTTCCGGCGTTCAGTGCGAGCATAGGTCGCCCCCTCATGAATGCCCGCGAGGATGGCTATGCTTTCAGCATCAGTGGAGGAGGCCCAGTCATGGACCCTGATTTTCCTGCAGGCCTGGCGCTCAGGAATCCACACAGCTGCCCCAGCGCTGCCCAGCGTGGTAACAGACCCATCACAGTAGACGAGGATAGGAGGGTGGGAGGTCTTAAGAGAGGAGGCGACATCATTAATCTGCTCAAGGCAGTTCAGTATGAGCATATACCTCAGTTGGGTGGATTTACGACCAGGGAAGGTGTGGACGACAACATCAACACACGGGGAAGTCCACGGCAGTAGAGGCGGATGAGTGTACTTGGGAGGGAGAGAGGTCGAGGGTGTGTAGAGGTGATAACACAGGATGTCAGCAGCAGTGTGGACAGGTCAGTGTTGAGAGGGGGAGGGAAAAGTAATGGGGACAGGCCGGCGCAGGAGGGTGTTAAGATGTGAGTTCAGTGAGCGCGACAGGGGAGTCGGTTGCTCACTGCGAAGAAGTTTAATACCAAGGATGGCATTGAGAGCAGTAATTCGATCACAGGCGGGAAGCAAGATCAGTTCACGCTGCATGACTTCTATTCTGGTGGTCATAGGGCAGCCGAGGATGAGCCTCATCGCTCTGTTTTGGATTTTCTCTATGCTTTCTTTCTCGTGCTGGGAGGCAACTACAAGGACAGGAGAGGCATAATCTATGACAGCTCTGACGATGGCAATGTATGAGACGTAGGACCCTGACAGAGGCTCCTTTGAGGCCGTGAGTGAGGGACTGGAGGGGCCTCGTTCGTTGGCGGCACTGGGAGATGACGTGGGCAGCGACAGCGGAGGTCGTGGCTCTGGTAGTGGCTCGCACAGGTAGACCAAGGTACCTGTAGGTGCGCACTTGATTGATGTCTTGTCCTTGCAGAGCCAGTGGTGTCTGACGCCGGAAGCGTGAGATGAACTTGGTTTTAGTGTGTGAGATGAATAGCCCGAGTGTTTGACAGGTCCGGGCGAACGTGGAGAGTATAGGTTGTTCATGTTGCACTGTAGTAATTTGGAGGAGAATATCATCAGCGTAGCTTATGATGTGACCGTCTAGGGCGCGCTCAGCAAAGATGTCGTTGAGGCGGCAGATGGAGTTCATGAGAACATTAAAGAGTGTAGGGCTGAGTACACCTCCCTGAGGCGTGCCAAGATCAAGGTCCCTGATCGTAGAGTAGTGGCCATGAAAACGGACACGGGCCTGTCGATGGGAGAGTTAGTCAGCAATCCACGTGAGGAGTTTGCCCTTCACATCCATGTGAGTGAGGCCCTCAAGGATCACTTCACTGTTGGCTTTATCAAAAGCACCCTTGAAGTCGATGAAGAGGGAGGTTTTGGCGGAGATGTTTGCCATGTAATGAGCGATGCAGTGAGCAGTGCTCTTTCCGGGGCGGAAACCATAGAGGTCAGGGTGCAGGTGGGCTTCAATTTTCCAGTGGAGGAGGTGGCGTATCATGCGCTCCATCATCTTTGAGAAGCAGGAGATGAGGGAGATTGGACGATAGTCATCTTGTCTTCCTGGTTTAGGGACTGGGATGGTGGTGGCAATCTTCCATAAGTGAGGCAGCTGACCAGTATCAAAAGAGAGGTTAAATAGACAGAGGAGGGGGTTACCAGGGGTGGCAATAAGGGCATTTAACACATCATATGTGACGCCGTCATCACCAGGGGCGGTGAACCGACCACGCTTAACAGCATTTAGTAGTTCACAATGTGTGAAAGGCACGTCAGTGTCTGCAGATAGGTCTTGGTACTCGAAGATGCGCTGTCGGCGTTGTGGTTGCAGTGCGAGGGTGAGGTCTCGTACAGCGGGTGGTAGCTCATCAATGGAGGCAGCCTCCTGCCACGTCTGGGAGAGCGCCTCAGCTCGGGCAGCTGGTCTGGGGTGGAGAGCGGGTCTAGCGTTGGTGCCCTGGGAACGGTTAACGGTGCGCCATATATCACCTATAGATGTAAACTGGTCAATAGAAGAAGCAAAATCAAACCACTGCTTCTCTCGTGCGAGAGTGATGGCAGACTGGAGCTCTTTATTTGTGCGCATGAGGAAGCGTAGAGAGTCAGGGGAGCTGGGAGATTTCTTCCACTGGTCGACTGCTAGTCGGTGCCATACTCGGATCGACTTAACATGAAGGTCACGGTTAACGTTCCTCTGACTCCTGGGCTGGCGGTTAGGGCGGCGGTGTTTTGGGACAGGGCGGAGGAGGTCAGTGCATTGTTTGGACAGATCAAGGTAGAGTTGGTCTGCAGTGGTGATAGTGTAACCCTAAAACCATTTAGCAATGGTAATGATGAAGGCAGGTATGTTGGTAGGGGGTAGGCTGAGCCTAGGGCCCTTGGGTGGAACGGGTATTCTCACGTAATGGAGGGTAGTGTGGATAGGGAAATGGTCACTGTGGGAGGAGTGGAGGATGAGGGTGTGGGCGGTGAGGGTCAGAGTAGAGAGCTATGTAGTCAAGTTTCCCTCCCCCGATGTGGACGGGTGATAGAGGGCAGAGAGGACGTACAGGGTCAAAGCCAACAGTACTAAGGGTTTCATAGACTTCAGGAGTCTGACACTTGATAAAGTTCCGGTTCTTACCTTGTCGAAATTGAATGTTGGGACCATGCTGTCTCCAGTACTTCATCATCCAATTAAACCGATCCTCGACGGATTTTAATGAATCCTTGGAAAAGTGGAGATTCAGTTTACTTGTTTGTTTGGCAGTGGGCAGGGTGATAAGGTCCATGGCATGGTGTTCCCACTGTAGCTAGTGTTTCCCATAGAAACATTACCGTCACTGTCATAATCACTGGGGTCTGACTGTTGAAGGGTGTTGGATTCAGTCAAGACCTGCTGTGTTTTATTCCCAGTTGAATTCTTTCTGCTTCCTTATGTGTGTGTCGTCCTTTTCTTCCTATCACTCATGATCTCATCACTGTCATTTCCTTCACTTTTCTTCGCCGACTCTCGCCTCCTCTTCTTTTCTTTCTTACTAATCACCTCTTGAAAATTGTCTATCACTTCTATTGTTGTTGGCCGCGGATCGTCTGCTTCTGATTCGCTACTTGAAAGCCTCAGGTTGTCTTCTAAGTTGTTCAGTAGGGCAATCTTTTTTTCTTTAACCAAAGCCTTCATAGGTTTCTGCCCACCACTCTCCCCAGGCATTGTGCAATGCTTGTGTTCGGTCACAGGCGAGATGGAGAGGCAACAACGTCACTACCACGTCATACAACGTCACGCTCTTCGCACTGGGCAGATGCGAAAATAACCGACCAGAAGGTCCAGACAGAAAGTCCAGATATTTTATCTAAAATATTGTCTAAGTCCAGCAACTATAAATTTCACAAGCGACACTGTGCTTACAACTGGGCTCCACTGTAGTTCTCTAAACAGACTGTAGGTAGTCGTCTCACTAAATTCCCAATTGCAGGGAGAGCTCACTCACAACCTTCGTTGACGTTTCACTGTGCGCATGTCGAATGGGCCGCTCTATTAACTATTCTCTTCTGCCCACTGCAACTCACACCGGCAACACCCTGGTGACAGCATAGCCGCCTTCCAGCAACGCTGTTGCCTGCAGCTCTGGTTTATGCTAGCCTTTTCAACAGATGACAATCGACCCCCTAAAAAAAAAAAAAGACAGCACTATCCTTGTAAAGGCCTGGCCTGTGGTATATAAATCCATTGCCAGCCTAATCAGGATCTTATAAAAAGGAAAGTAAAAAACCATGGGTTTCCATGGGGTAACAAACAACCGTTAGAGATTGACATCTCTTGACTACGAAAATAATCACAATAATTTAACTCTGACACCACTCACACAAATATTAAATAAACAGCAATGGATTCAAACAATTACTTGAAACAAAACAATCAATACAACACAGTACAGGTATTTTCTACGGCTGTAGATGAATCTTCCTCCTAACCAGCACAGTGGAATGTTCTGGTAAAGCTGTGATCCACTCTCAGGTGGAAGGACCAGGGCAGCTTCCTCATTTGGCGCCGGCGTTAGTGGGCGATGTCTTGCCACACAGGAGAGTCTCCAGAGCAAGGATGGTGGATCGGGCGTGGAGTAAGTGGCCATCACGTGGCAGCCGTGGTAGTAGCTGGAGTAGGTGACCGGAGTTGACAGCCGAATAGTGAAGGACTGGGGAATCAGCCCATGAGCCCCAGGAACCTCAGATGAGTACACAACCAGAGTTGGAATCGAACAGTGGGGGAAGTGCAGCTGTGGTCAAGGCTGGATAGTGTCTGGTGTGCGAAGAGGCTGCAGTGACCTTCTCACCTCCGTCTAACCCCTTAGTGGGGCCGCGAACACGCAAACGAGCGGCGGACAACCATCCCGCTTGTTACAGCCATTACAGTCCTCATGTACTGGGAGGAAAAAATTAGGACTACCCTTCCAGTCTGCACCATCCAACTCACAACCTCAACCCAGTAAATTTCAACTCTCCCACAGCTATCTTTCAAGATACCCTGGTGACAGTAAAACCCATCCTCGGCCATCAAACTCCCCTTTTTGCCTGGTCCTTTCTACTGGAGGACTCACTCTGAAGCGCTCTCACGTCTGCAGCTCCGGACACTGCAATGATCGACTCATTCCACGCCTCTGGCCATACAACCATTCTCAACGCTCAGCTGTCTCGACACCATAACTACAATCCATCACACATCCCTGACATAGCCATCTCTTGTATGCTCTCCATCCCAACCTATGACTCCTCCATAACTCATCTTTTTCGAGCCCCCGCCATGCTTGCTAATTTCACTCTCGGCAGCCTGTCTGCTTCTCGTCATCATGCCCACCGGCGGAGGAGGATCCTCATCTTCTCTCTCTGGCTCATCCACCACCGGGTTTCCTAAGGGCCTCAGGGGTGGAGCAGCCTTCAAATTGCTCCGGTGTTCCACCCTCGCGGCCACATCTTCCCAACCACTCGGCTCAATGCTGTACAGGCCTGGCCTAGAGTTGAAGACCTCGACAATGTGCCACCTCATGTTGAACCAGTGATTCTGCATCTTGCATCTCCCTATCCTGGCATTATTCCTCAAGAAAACCTCCTCGCCTACTTCCCAGTCACTCTCTTGAGCCCTGAGCCACAGGTGAGTGACTGAAAGGTGGAGACAGCCCTTCGGAAGCGTACAGCTTGGCGTCAGTTACTAAGGAAGTCTGTAAACCATGGTATAAGACTTCTTCGAAACCCGAGGTCGATAACTTTGTTGATGATTAAATTGTGGTCGGCTAGGTCGAATGCCTTGGTGAAGTCAATGAAGGCGACAGCTACAGATGTTTTTCGTTTCTCCAGATGGCGGTATATGTAGTCAAAAAAGCTGACAAGACTGTGAGTGGTGGAGGAAGTTTTCATATTACCAAATTCCTGAGGATCTACAACCTGCAATATCAGCACAGGCCCAGTCAAACACAAAACTTTCACAGATTAAGCTGGGAATTGGGGTGATTGCAATTGGTCGTAGCTGATTTAAGGATTGTGGGCTGGTCAACTTGGGCACTGGTGAAACATATCCATATGAAGTCTTCCAGTCAGCTGGGCTTGACTGAGGGAAGCATTGATGATGTGTGTGTGTGTGTGTGTGTGCGTGTGAAATGCGTAAATTACTGTACAATAACTGTGTGACCTAATGAATGAAGTGTTTAGTCTAGGTCCAGCCACAGGAAGCATATAAACCTTATTTATCATTTTGAATAAACATCCATGAATATCTTATAAGGTAGAATCAGTGTCAAGATAATTGTAGAATAATGAATATATTTTATAATTCATTGGAAAGGTATTGAGAGGTAAATAAATATTTGGCAGAGATGTATGAAGTGTTATATATATATATATATATATATATATATATATATATATATATATATATATATATATATATATATATATATATATATATATATATATACAGTATATATGAAAACGTGGATAAGATAAATCTTGATAAAATCACACGGGAGAATGGAAACAACGGAGTACCTTAGCTTTCGTCTTTATTCAAGACATCTTCAGAGGCAACTGGATTACATAGACAGAGAGAGGCTTAAATATACAGGGTGACCTTAAAAACATGAGGTCAGGTCATAATGATGACATCCACTAATCCACACACCAACACCATCACACACGTAGAGGAGCTTAAGAGAAGGGGGTGACGTGACTAGTCAGGTCAGGTCACAAATAAGGGACCCACAAAATAACTATCATACATCTAGATCAAAGGTTTTCAAAGCATTTTTAACCTTGGGCCACTGACAAATAAATTTATGTAACATATTATCAGTTTTGAACTGACCATCACTAAGGTTTATAGATTTTAATTCCTTAATCAAACTAGCTTCAACCAGAAGTCTTTCTGTGACACAAGATGATTTGAATACTTCTAAGCTTTTTTCCCAAGCAATGGGGTGATTATTATTCCTAACATGAACGAACAAGGCACTGCTTTCAGATGCAGTTTTGATATTATACTTATGTTGTTTGATTCTGAGCTGCAGAGTTTTTCCTGTCTGACCTACATAATTACAATTACATTTGCTACATGGAATACAATAAACACTTCCATTTACATTCAAACTTGGGCTATTCCTTATTAACATATTGGTAATGGTTGAGTCATACTTGAAAACAACATTAATATTTAGAAGCTTGAGGGACCGAACTAACGGGACAAATTCATTACGATAGGGCAGAGTCAAAATATTCTTAAGTGTAGGAACTTGTCTAGTTTGAGAGGAATGAAAGGATTTTTTAGCCCTTAGAAGTATTCAAATCATCTTGTGTCACAGATGTAACCGGTCGGAATTTACTGGACTTTATTTCCTCACTTGACTTGGGGTTTATTAAAGATTATAAGATGGTAATGGCAGTGGAAGCGCCCCTTTGAGAAAAATCCCGAACCAGCACAAGAACACTTAAATCTACTAAACAAAATGAATTGTCCGTGACCCGTGGAAGGATAGCGTCTGTGACTGGGATGAATGAGACACACTGTAAAATTTAGACACTTATATTCCCTCCAACTCTACAAACACAATCAAATAATGGTACACCAATATGCACACCTCTTAACTTGAACTTAAAACACTACTCTGGGGAATAAAAGTTATACAGGATATAGAAATTATTAGAAACTCAGGCAACAATAAATTTGAAGTATTAAGAAATGTTGCTTGCACACATGAGACAGGCCTTAAGGGCTTTCACAAAATAATATCAGTCACTTAGGAAATGGTATTAAAAAAATAGAAATTAAATACTCTACAATGAATAGGCCTTAAGGGCTTTCAACAAAATAATATCAGTCACTGAGGAAATGGTAATAAAAAATAAGAAATTAAACACTCTACAATGAATAGGCCTTAAGGGCTTTCAACAAAATTATATCACCCCAACAGATGCACTCTTCCTAACCTAACTTAAACACTACTCTGGGGAACAAAGGTTATACCTGAGATCAGAATTATGGAGAAAATTTAGATGCTTTAAAAGAATCAAACCCCAGTATCACTCTGGTTCCACTTAATGACACAAACATTCAAAAAATATTAAACTACACACGTCAAGATAATATCAGTCTGAGAAATGGTATTAACTACACCCGTAATAAGGGAGATAAAATTTTCCTCAAGGTATCTCCTAGAGTCCTAGACTCACTGTCTCAGTGTGTGACCATTAATTTACTCAGATAGCCTCAGTGTACTCCCAGTGCGTCCATGGGCAGGAAGAGAGAACGCCAGCAGGTGTCTATGGCCAGTAGGTAACACTTCTAGCTGACCGAGGACACGTGGTGTTGTGCACCCGAGTGGTAAGAACTGATCACCCACTGCTGATGCTGGTCCTGTGTCGTTTTAGTTGTTGGGAGCACTCGTTCACTCAAGAGATCCTTTGCTACCCCGCTAAACAGTGACAGGCCTACACTGATCGGTCCAATGGCGACAATCGCCACCCTCAATCATCAACGGCAGTCAATCTCTCGCAGTCAACTCCCGTCAACTCAGGTCAAGTGGGTTCTGACGGAAACCTTGTTATACTGCAACAGCGCAGCACAGGTGACTAGGCCACGTGACTATTTCTGTGACGGACGCCCAGGGACGTCTTGTATGTCTGAATGCTTCTCCGTGACTGCGTGAGGGCCCGCGTCGCTTCTCTCAAGGCGCTAGCTTAGGCCTACGTGACATATTTTCCGCCTAACCGATAACTCCTTGGGACACCCGTAACATTATTCAGACTGATAACGATCTATAATAATTTCAAATTCAATAATAGTCCCTTACTTCATGAATCTCATCATCATTAATTCTGTAAATTACATTTAATATCATATAGGCCTAGTTCCACCATCTCTCGCTATGAGCAGGATGCGCTCTCTTCCCTCCCACGACCTTGAACGCTCAGTGTTGCCAATGGCGGGGCATTCGAAATTACTCTGAAATTTCTGAATATTACATATATATATATATATAGAAATATATATATATATACATATATATATATTTCATTAGCCCAATAAGGCACGCGGACTTCTACATACAATCAACACCTCAACACGCCAGGATTCGAACCCACGGCCCACAAGCCTATGACTGTGACCGGGGAACGCTAACCGCTGTACCACCAGGATACTAAAAGCAGTCCTAGACTTTGTTATATTTCACACAAAGCCTGTTCAACGAGCTTATGGCGCCGTGAACCTCTCTCTCTCTCTCTCTCTCTCTCTCTCTCTCTCTCTCTCTCTCTCTCTATATATATATATATATATATATATATTTATATGTATATTTATATATGTCTATATATATATATATATATATATATATATATAATATATATATATTTATATATATATATATATATGTATATATATATATATATATATATATATATATATATATATTTATATATTGTCTGAGTTTGTTAGAAATAATATATCTTTTATGAATCAGAAGCTGCAGGCCGTAATTGATAAGGAAGGGGGTGGACCCATTATTAAACAATATACTTTAAATTATACACCTGTCTATATTTTAATTATCGAAAAAATAATTATACCATCAAACAATTAAATTTATACAATGACAATAAAGCCATTTGGGGAACTGGTGGTAGAAGCGGTACCGTTCTTGCCTAGCAAGAGAGATTTCACGGGTTCGATTCCCGGGCCGGTGGAAGTTGCTTGGACTTACTTCCTAGCCCCCATTAGTCTCTGTTCACCTAGCAGCAAAATAGGTACCTGTTGTAAGTCGAATGTTGCGAATTCGTATTCAGGGAGTTGTTGGAGCTTCCAATAACGTGATGACATAAACCACTGACTCTTCAGGCTTCTACGCCCTTAACTCATGAGACATAAAGGCAAGCATGAACTTAGCATGCTTCCCTGTTGGGCGCTGTAAACGCTTCTGCTCTTCTTACACAAGGATGTAGGGGAGTGCCCAATAAATAAATACAAAAAAAAAAAAAAATAAAGCCAGTTATAATATGCTTCAAAAAGAAATACAAAATGTGAGGAAATAAAAACCCACATGATAACTGAGAGCTATTCGACCCCCTTCTGAGTCCTTGCCTTGCCAACTCTATATTAGTATATTCTGTCTTTGACTGTCTATCTGTCTCTCTCTCCAACCCCTTTCCTCCCTGCCAGTCTGTCTGTTTCCCATGCAGTTAGTAGAACACCAAAATGACCACTTCAATGTTTTCCCTTCTCCACACAGCCGTGCGACGCTGGTGAAAGGAAACCGCATGCTATTATTGTGTAAGTTGAGTTTATTACACAGTGTCTGCCCTCTAACTTACGTAAAATTATATTATGTAATGTTCACATTGTAAAGATAATTAATTCCTTCATGAAACACTCAAGATTAAGTGAGGAAAATATATTATTGAAATTTGATGTAAGACCTTAGGCAGCCCTGATTGTAATTGCGTTCCTAATTCATTAATATAATTTTCCTCGCTATTTAGGCAAATTTTAACATTGGCTGACTGTACCTGTACATGATGTTAGGACTGGGGGGGTCAACGGGGCACGAGGGTCAAAGATTAAATTGGTGTGAAGTTTGGTTAAGTTGGTTGACTATATTTCGATAACTAACCAATTACCCCCAAAATAAACATCAACACTTTGTTTGGGAAAAATTTTACCTATAAAATACCTTCTTTTTTTTCGCATAATAAAATGTAATATTTCCTCAATTCCCTCTCAAATATCGTGAACTTAAACATACAAAAGTGAAAAGTACATAACCATAGCTTTATCTCTAATTAAACAAGCGGCAACATCTACTTGTAGAAGTCCTCCACAAGTAGATGTTATCATTTCTTAAACATACAAAAGTGAAAAGTACATAACCATAGCTTTATCTCTAATTAAACAGGCGGCAACATCTACTTGTAGAAGCCCTCCACAAGTAGATGTTATCATGCTGAAAATTTAAATAGTTGACAATCTTTGAATATATATATGAAAATAAATCTCTTTCACAAAACAGAAACAAATTTCCTGTCAGTTTTCAATCTCAATATATCAATATTTAGGGAACCTGCCATAGAGCAGGTATCGTCTCCCGATGAACTGTTCCAAGATTCCGATATGAGACCCGATCCACCAGGAACGCCTTCGGTCCTCTCAATCAGAGTACCATCCTCATATCTGAGGATAGGTGACCACAGTCTTCCACTCTTCCACTCTAAAAGTTCTCGGGCTGTTAAGATGGTGAAGAAGGAGGAATTTATTTGTTGAAACAGGTTTCCTAGCAGGCGCCAACTATGTGAAAATCTTTGGCTTATAACAGCATATAACGTCAAAGATAATGTGGTATTTATTACCATAGGTCAAGTGATATTTGGTGTCAATTGTTATGTGAGTGTTGTGTTTCTGAATACCGACACACCACGATGTGGTTGGTGTTACGTTTTAAATGCAGGAAAGTGGCTTTCTTACCGTAGAACTCGGATACCTTCACACTGGTTACTCACCCAAGAGATTATGGTGTATCACTACGTGGAATTTTGCTCTGCTTCCGGCATTCAACGCGTTATGTACTTGATAAATGATGATTTAATGAATTCCACTAACTTCCAACATCCATCTAAGTTATTGGTTATACTGTGTCATAACCAATCAGTCATTACCCTTGGTAATAATAATAATAGAGGGATCACAGATACGGGCAGATGATTGCACTTACGTTTATTTGGCACAATTCCATACACTGGACTTATAATTTGCATGGATAGGTCAGTCACTCACATTCACGCCACAGTACCGTAAGTTATAAGGGGGAGTTTGTCAACCTGGTGAATTTATCGTTTAGATCTATTAGGCCGGCCTGGAGTGCTCTTGTAGCTAACAGGCCCTCACCAGTGATCACTTCCTTTACAGGATGTGTTAACTTGTCGCTGGACTTAACAAAAATCTCGGGGATTTGCACACACAGACCCGTAGCACTGGTAGGACTGTATGGCCCCTGATCTTAAGTCCGCGGAGCAGGAGGTCTTCTCTAACCCAAGGTCTAAAGCCCACTGGCAAAATTGGGGTTTTTTTTTGAGGCGTGAAGTGAAGAACAGTACACCACTGTCTCAATGGCCTGCCCCCCCCCCCCCCCCCCCCCTACATGTCCCAGTTATGGCTGGCCGGTTACCTTATCTCTACCATAAACAAACATTTGGGATGGGTTGTGCGGGAGGCCCAACGCAACCCATGACAGTCGGGTTGTGCATTGACTGTAAATGTGACCAACAGGCTGACGTAATGGTAGGCTAATAAGAAAATCAAGCAAATATGAAAATTATTTTATTTTTAGACTTGTTAGCTGAATGGTGGTTGGCTTACAGAGATTATAATCAACATATGTTCTTACGTCATATGTTCTTACGTCATATTTTTTCTTGTAAATAACAGAATATGACTTCTGAAGCATTTGCTCAGATAACCTTTGATGTCAAATATCACATGACCTATGGTAATACATGCCACATTATCTTTGACATCGTATGATGTTACTGGCTATAGATCTTCAGATAATTCGGGCTATTATGTGCCTGCTAGAAAACCAGTTTTAACAAATAATTTCTGCCTTCTTCACCACCTTAACCTGATACTGTTTCCATCTCTACTTCTCCATGGTGTGTTTACACTAATTAGTAAATATGTTAAGTAAACTATATACCTCTTTTTGATTATTGGTGGCCCGTATGAAGGGGGAGTTTTTATACTGACTTATTTAACCAGGTATTCTTTTTTCTTTTTTTTTCCACCAGGACACTGTCTATGTTGGTAACTTTGATGACGCTCCTGCTGGTGTCGTGGATCACGCAGCGCTTACACCAAGCTGGCAGTTTCCCAGACTTCCTTCATGTGTTCACGGAGGAGAGCCGGCAAATAGTTCACTCTGTTGATGAGAAAACCCGCAATGGGATCGAGAACCCCGCACTTGATGTGACTGCCAATGTCACCGTCGAAATGAAAACACTTTAGATCCCATGTATCTTCTAGTTAGGATTAATAAAACTCCTTTTTCTCTATTTCTATATCATTTAACGACTGGTTGAGATAATTTTTCCCCTTACGGGCTCATGCTGGCCAATCAAGCATCACTGATATGGCTACATATGAGCTCATAAACATAATGTAACTCCATTATAGGTAGGTAGTAGGCAGCTAACAAACAGGGAGGTACTACCACCTGGGAAGATATTGGAAGCATAATGTGTTGTCTAATGGCAGACCCTGCTGTTATATGGCATCACGAAAATTGTGACCAAGTCCCAGGTTGCTGATCTATCTTTCTGCCTCATTTACACACAATTGCAGGGTCTCAACTGTCTCTTACTATTGACAACACCACAAATAAAACCTTTTCAAGTCTCCAACTACAACCGTTATAACTACTTCCGTTCTAAGGTGTATGCGCCTAATGCAACACACGTACACCTATAGCCCGACTCACGGATCTTGAATCTCCCCTTTATGATGTCATCTGGCTCAAAATATCTCCACCAACTGTGACTATTTTTCTTTGTTTCCTATACTGTTCTCTCAACTCTACCAACAATTTCGAACTCTTTGACTATCTCACTTCTTGCCATGAGTCATTGCTATCCACACACCCCAACACCGAGATCCTCTACCTAGGGGATTTCAATGTACATCACAGAGAGTGGCTTGGCTCCGCAAGGGATGACCCAGGTGGAGCTGAGGCACTCTCTTTTTCCTTACTTAATGATTTGGAACAAATAATCAAACACCCTACACGCGTTCCTGATCGACACGATCAACTTGCGAACATTCTTGATCTTTGTTTTACCTCTAACCCCTCACACTATTCATACTCAATTTTTGCTCCCTTAGGGTCTTTTGATCCCAACCTTATTTCTATTAAATCAAACTGGGCACGACCACCTCCCCCACCCCCCTCTAAACGTCAACTATGGCACTATCGGAGGGCAAGCTGGCAATCCTTGCGAGAATTCTTCACCGACTTTCCTTGGGATGAATGTTGCTTTTCCACTCGGGATGCCTCGGTATGTGCTGACAGCATTGCTGGGGTTATACAGGGCGGTATGAGTGCATTTATCCCATCTTCTACCAAAACTTGCAGGCGTGAGAGATAGGGCATATCGAGCTATGAAACTATCTCCTTCTCCTATTACCCACACCTCTTTCATTACTTCTAGGAATCGTTGTAAGGCTATTCTTCGTAGGGCCAAGCGGAATTTTATTAAAAGAAAGACCGCTGTCCTGACTAATTCTTCCTCTAGTAAATCCTTCTAATCCTTAACTAAAAACATCTGTAACAACTTCTGCACGCCTTCTTTTCCTCCCCTCTTCCGTCCCAATAACTCTATAGCCAACTCTCCCCCTGACAAAGCCAACCTCTTTGGCACCTTATTCTCCTCTATTTCCACCTTAGACGATTCCCACTATCTTTCCTAGCCCTGCACCTCCTACTGAACCTATGCACTTCCTATAATCTCCACTCGCAGGGTTGCCGGTGTGTTATCCAGGATGGATGTGAGTAAGGCGCATGGACCGGACGGAATACCCCCTCGTGTTCTGAAGGAGTGTGCTGAAGCCCTGGCCCCTGTGCTTGCTCGCCTCTTTCGCCTTTGCCTCAAAACCCAAACTTTTCCTTTTTCTTGGAAGCATGCCTTGGTTCAGCCCATCCCGAAGAAGGGTGACCATTCTAATCCTTCTAACTATCGCCCCATTGCCCTAACTTCATCCCTCTCTGAGATTTTCGAAACTATCTTGAACTCCCATTTTCTCCGTCACCTTGAACGCCTTTCTCTTTTGTCGGATCACCAGTATGGCTTTCGCCAGGCGAGATCTACTGGTGATCTGCTCTCCTATTGCACCCATCTTTGGTCATCCTCTCTTAGGGATTATGGGGAAACTTTTGTCGTGGCCCTCGATCATCTCCAAAGCATCTGACAGGGTATGACACAAGTCTTTGCTATCTAAACTTCCCTCTTTTGGTTTCTCTCCCCCACTTTGCTTTCCTTGAGAACCGATCCATGGCAATTGTTGTCGAGGGGTCGATTTCTCGCTCTTTCTCTACCAGTAGTGGCGTTCCACGGGGTTCTGTTCTTTCACCAACTCTCTTCCTTCTTTTTATCAATGATTTACTTCACACTACAACTAATTCTATCCATTCTTACGCTGATGATTCTACTCTTCACTCTTCCTCACATTTTTCCCTTCCTGCTAACTCTCAAACTAGATCTGCTTCTAGAACTGATATCATTTCTTCTATCAACGCGGATCTGTGCAGTATCTCTTAATGGGGAGGTACAAACTTGGTAAAGTTCAATAGTAATAATACTCAATATTTACCTATTACACTTTGTAAATTAGACGATCTCCCACCAATTACATTTCAGGATGCTATCATCCTCCCAAATTCTGAAATAAATATGTTAGGCCTCACCATTTCCTCCACTATGTCCTGGAAATCACACATCCTTAGTATAACTAAAGCTGCCTCCCGAAAGTTGGGAATGCTGTACAGATGCCGCAGCTACTTCACTCCTGAGCAGTTGCTCTACGTATATAAGGGATTCATTCGTCCTAACTTGGAATACTGCTCTCATATCTGGGGTGGCTCTTCTTCTATCCAACTATTAGATAGGGTGGAATCAAAGGCATTTCGTCTTATTAACTCTTCTCCTTTAGTCGACAATCTCTCTTCCCTTTCTCTTCGCCGCAATGTTGCTTCACCCTCTCTCTTTTACAGGTACTTTAACGGGCAATGTTCGGTGGATTTGGCATCTTGTGTACCGCCGGCAAGGCTTTGGGTTCATAACACACGTCTTGCTCTCGGTGCCCACCGTTTCTCTGTGGACGTCGGTCACACGAGAATAACCCGTTATAGTACCTCCTTCTTTCCTCACACAGCCAAACTGTGGAATGCTCTGCCTTCTTCTGTGTTTCCATGCTCGTACAATCTGTCTCACTTTAAGAATATAGTTATACGTCTACCCAGATCCCAACAGGTAACAACAAAAAAAAAACAAAGACAATCGGACATAAAAGGGTAGACAAAGGATGCGAGTTTTTGTTGTATATAATAAAGTACCATAAATTCCTTAACAAAATATTCAGCTTATACACTACCCTTAACCAAACTTAACCTAAACACGAACAGTATATACATAGTAATAAAACATAAAACAATAGTGAAGCAATGTGGAGGGGGAAGAGGCAATACAAGATTACAAGTACTTAAGTGAGGAGCTGAGATGGCTGACGAGCAAGGCTGAGTATGGTAGAAGACGGTAAATAGTCACTGTGCCGTAGGTTTCCAGGATAGGTGATCCTGTGGTCGCTTCCCAGAGTGAAGTCTCCTCTCCTCGAATTGGAGCTGACAAAGTAGACTGAGGCGGAAGTGACGCAACAACCAGGATATGGAGAAGGGAAACCCGGGAGTGGTAACTAAGACGAGCCATACTCGTGTTTCGTCCCTAGATGGCGTTGCTCGTGGTGCTGGGTAGGTAGATGAAGACAATCGGTGGAGGGGTTCGTAACACACCCCCCCTCCAAAGACCTTCGTAGCGCGGGCGCGAAGGAGGTGATCAACTGGTGCGTCTGGAGAGTAGCTGCTACATTTCCACTGGAGCTCGGGATAAGGAGTCTGCAATCAGGTTTTCCACCCCCTTTATGTGCCGGACTTGTAGATTATACGGCTGGGTGAGGAGAGCCCAGCGGAGGATTCGCTGGTTGGAGGTCTTGTTGGTTTGGATGAACGTGAGTGGGTTATGGTCGGTGAAGACCAGGGTTGTTTGTGGGCAAGACTGGAGGTAACATTCAAACTTCTTTATTGCCAACACCAGAGCCAGGGCCTCCTTCTCTATGGTCGAGTAGTTGGTCTGATGTTTTTTCAACTTGGCGGAGTAATATGCCACAGGGTGAAGGACATCAGTGGTTGGGTCGGGTTGTAGGAGCACAGCCCCCACTCCGACACCACTAGCGTCGATTTGCAGATGGAAGGGCAAGGTGTAGTCAGGGGGGTGGACTACAGGCTTAGAGGCAAGGAAGGCTTTGAGGCGGTGGAAAGACTGGTCGCACTTCTGGTTCCAGATGTAAGGGACCGCGGAACTGGTAAGGTCTGTGAGGGGTCCGGCCACGCTGGAGAAGTTACTGCAGAACCGACGGTAGTAGCCGCACATCCCCAGGAAGCACATGAGTTCCTTCCTCGTCCTTGGAGTGGGGAAGGACAAGATGGCTTCAACGTTTGCGTCCTTGGGTCTCACCATACCATGCCCAACGATATGTCCCAGGTAAGTCACCGAGGCCCGGCCAAAAGCAGATTTAGCCAGGTTTATGGTGAATCCAGTCTCTTGCAGTCGTGCAAACAGTATCTCCAAACGCACCAGATGTTCGTCCCAGCTGTCCGACACTACCACCAGGTCATCCAGGTAGGCAAACGTCCCACCTAGGTCTTGAATAAGGTAGTTTATGGCCCTCTGGAATGTGGCCGGAGCATTAGAAAAGCCAAACGCCATAACTAAATATTGAAAAAGACCAAATGGAGTTATAAATGCCGAGATTATTTTTGCCCTATCCGTGAGTCCTACTTGATAATATCCTTTCAACAGGTCTATGGTACTGATAAATTGGGCACAGCCTATGCTGTCTATTATATCTTCAATCAAAGGTAAAGGGTAGGAGTCAGAGACAGTGACCTGGTTCACTTTACGATAATCTGTACAGCAACGAAAGGTGCCATCGGGTTTTGGAATGAGAAGGCAAGGTGAAGCCCAGGGGGAGGTACTAGGCTCAGCCAAGTTATGCTTTAACAAAAAATCTACCTCCTTTTTCATAATCGATTTTTTTTGTGGACTTAGACGATATGCTGATTGCCTAATGGGTTGTACATCATCTGAGATTAGTTTAATATCATGTTTAAGTATATTGCAAAACCCTGGGAGGTCTGACGTGACTTTAGGAAATGTTGATAATAACTTAGTGAGATCTTTTGCTTGAGATGGATTCAGAACAGAAAAATACTCATCCAAATTGTTGAGTATGTGACTGTTAGCAGGGTTCTCTTTAGGTAGAGGGAAGTCTAAATTCTCCAATAGGTCCATGTCATCTGTCTCCGGCTCCGGCCCTGACAAAGCCGTATGCAATACAGGTAGGCTTACAGCCTCGGGGATGTCTTCCTCTGACTGCCTGGAATGGTAAAGTTTCATGAGATTAATGTGAACAAGTTGTGAATCTTTTCGGTGATCAGGAGTATGGACTATATAGTTGAGAGGAGATAGTTTATTAGCATTGACTTGAAAGTTTTGATGGAACCGTTCCAAGCAACCTTGGGATTGTGGGTGGTAAGCCGAAGATGTACAATGGTCCACACTGAGGTCTTTCATCACCTGTTTGAACACAGAAGGATCAGATTGTTGGGCTGAAACGAGCTCCTCCTTACTAATGGTCTTATTGTACACATTTTCTGTGGGTAGTAAGATATTGGAGGTGGTTTCAGGTGAAGAGGGCCCATTTCGCACACTCTGCGACCGGGTGACAGCACAAGATGGGAAAAGATGAGGAATAGTTTCTTTAAGGTCAGTGGTGGAGTTGAAAGGTAAGGGAGAGTCGACTGTCTTTATGTTAGGAACCACTAGATCTCCTACCAAGTCATTACCCAATAATAAATGAATGCCACACACAGGCATTGGGTCTTTCCTTATGGCTATTTGCACTTCCCCAGTAATCAAGGGACATTGGAGGTGCACTTTAGCTAAAGGATAGGAAGAATGGGACGAGAGATCTGAAATTAGAACACTCTCATTTGTAAATGCGGTAGATATATCAGGAATGACGTTAAACCGGAGGATAGATTGTGCTGCGCCCGTATCACGTAGTATACGAATAGGGAAAGAACGAGACCCCTCTATGATCGAAATTTTTCCCTCATAGGTGAATGAAGAGAAGACATCCTGATGGGGCCTTTCCACATTGGCATTTGCTATTGGTTTGGATTTGGGATCCAGGAAACTACTTTTAGCAATTCGACACTTTGGGTGTTTACAATTCTGGATCGTATGGCCTGGGTTTTTACAGTAAGAACAAGTAAGCTTGGTTGCATCGGGGGGAATAGGTGTGGGACCTTTCGACCTACCACTCACGCCCCCAAGGTTATCATCAGAGGAAGACCTAACATGTCGGGAAGTACCACGTTCTCTACTGCCCAGTGACTCCACCAACAAAGCATACGCATCAGCCAGCTCAGCAGCACGCCCTAAATTAACCTCTCCACGCTCCTCTACATGCTTCAAGATGTGAAATGGTATCTTGCTTTTCCACTCCTCCAGGACTACCAAATTTAACAAATCCTGAAACGTGGAGGTCTCTGTAGCCTCTAACCACTTCTTAAAAAACCTAAGCTTTTCTTGAGCAAACTCAACAAATGTGTGTGAAAATGGTTTGGTTAGTTTACGAAACTTCTGCCGGTACCCATCTGGCGTGATAGCATAAGAGGTGAGGATATTCTTTTTTACGTTATCATAGTCATCAGTCTGGTCTAAACAGTTATAAACTCTACGAGCCTTACCATATAATTTAGGAACTAACACTGACACCCACTGGTCCTTTGGCCACTCATTCTTCACGGCTATTTTCTCAAAAGTCCTAAATGACCCGTCCATATCGGATTCATCAAACCCGGGAACAAGGGAAGAAGCAGTAGCAGGGTTAAAAGCAGCTAGTTTCTCTTTTAATGCCACTTCCTTTGATTTAAACTCCGATGTTAAGGTGACTTCTGTCTCTCTCACCTGTAGTTCTTTCAGTTTAACCGCCTGCACCAACTTGGCCTGTTCCATCCTTTCCTCATGCTCCAACTTGGCCTGTTCCGACATTCCCTCATGCTCCAACTTGGCCTGTTCCAACCTTCCCTCATGCTCCAACTTGGCCTGTTCCGACCTTCCCTCATGCTCCAACTTGTACTCCAACTTGGCCTGTTCCAACTTGGCCTGTTCCAACTTTTCCTCCTGCTCCAACTTGGCCTGTTCCAACTCGAGTTCTTTCATTTTGATTTGGAACTCGAACCTAGCTCGTTCTAGTTCTAAGGCGCCTATTCGTTGTGTTTCTTCTTGAGGGCTAGCCAGACCTGAGGCAACTTCTGAGTGAGGAGGGGTGGTGGATAGTGGTTGAAGTTTCTTGGACATGGGCGTTAATCTGTCAACAGCGGATTCTTTTAAAACTTCTTGTTGAACCAACACTTCAATCACATGATTTTTTTAACATTTCCTTAGTCAGTTGCTGTGAAAATGGGATATTGTAATAGTTGGCTATTTCTTTCCATTCTTTCTTCAGGATATTAACACGTAATTTAGCTACGGAAGGATTTTCAATAAAATCCTGAAGATCAAAACCTGAGGTGGCCATTGTTAAGAAAAATAGGATAAATTAACTAATGGTCAAAAGCTAAGATAAGTGGATAACCCTAGAAAATATCACGGCAGTGGATAACCAGAAAGTCCCGGAAACTAACCAAGTTATACCTAGGGAAATTACACTTATGATTATTGTTCTTCCGAGAAGATCCTTAGATAAGGACAAGAGACTTGAAAGAGGAAGGGCGTATTACGGCATTAATATAAAGATCCGGATTAACAACCCTGATATACTTGAAAGAGGAAGGGCGTATTACGGCATTAATATAAAGATCCGGATTAACAACCCTGATATACTTGAAAGAGGTAGGGCGTATTACGGCATTAATATAAAGATCCGGATTAACAACCCTGATATACTTGAAAGAGGTAGGGCGTATTACGGCATTTATATAAAGATCCGGATTAACAGCCCTGAATGAGATAATAAGAACAATAATTGAGGCTTTATAATTATGGGGTCCTGGTAGAGCAGGGCGTCCCAAGATATCACTTCACTCTAAACTAGTAACTATGGAACAGCCTACTCTGGAGTGAGGGTACGGCATTAAACAGATCCGGATTCTTCCCTACACTCGATAAGACTTACCACACGACTGCCACGTGTAATAACAGGTAAGCCTTATGACACTTGGAACCTAATATCCTACGTCTGTCACTCTTACTATACGGTAATACCAATATATGCACACACATATGAAGGAAACTTTAAACCACCGTAAAGCAATTGTAAACAGAAGTGACTGGGAGGGGTAATTAACACTGAGTAACAAGGGAGGAAGGAATATGGTACTTAAGGTCGTGTCCTGTCACGGTCGCCATTTGTTACGAGTTGGGGATTTAGAATATAGTTATACGTCTACCCAGATCCCAACAGGTAACAACAAAAAAAAAACAAAGACAATCGGACATAAAAGGGTAGACAAAGGATGCGAGTTTTTGTTGTATATAATAAAGTACCATAAATTCCTTAACAAAATATTCAGCTTATACACTACCCTTAACCAAACTTAACCTAAACACGAACAGTATATACATAGTAATAAAACATAAAACAATAGTGAAGCAATGTGGAGGGGGAAGAGGCAATACAAGATTACAAGTACTTAAGTGAGGAGCTGAGATGGCTGACGAGCAAGGCTGAGTATGGTAGAAGACGGTAAATAGTCACTGTGCCGTAGGTTTCCAGGATAGGTGATCCTGTGGTCGCTTCCCAGAGTGAAGTCTCCTCTCCTCGAATTGGAGCTGACAAAGTAGACTGAGGCGGAAGTGACGCAACAACCAGGATATGGAGAAGGGAAACCCGGGAGTGGTAACTAAGACGAGCCATACTCGTGTTTCGTCCCTAGATGGCGTTGCTCGTGGTGCTGGGAAGGTAGATGAAGACAATCGGTGGAGGGGTTCGTAACAGTTCATAACACACGTCTTGCTCTCGGTGCCCACCGTTTCTCTGTGGACGTCGGTCACACGAGAATAACCCGTTATAGTACCTCCTTCTTTCCTCACACAGCCAAACTGTGGAATGCTCTGCCTTCTTCTGTGTTTCCATGCTCGTACAATCTGTCTCACTTTAAGAAGCTGGTTTTCCGGCATCTTCGTGGTGTAGATTAATACAGTATAACCTCTTTTTTCTATACTTACAATTTCTTTCCGTTTTTTTTTCGCCCCCCAGGCTCCGTTGTGGGTCGTTTGACCTGTGCCCGGGTGGGCTAATTCCCGTAAAAAAAAGTGTAAGTGTTGGGCAGATTGATTAATAACTAATAAGGAAGTAGTAGTAGCGCTTGTAGCTTGTCACGAGTCACTCTGTAACACATCATTTGACCATCCTTCAGCTCATTTGTCTCCATCTGAGTGACCATAGTAACTGGTATGTCGACATACATGTTATTTTTTCAGTAAAATTCATTTAATGCATTAATAGATTTGGTGATATAATATTGTTTTATGTTATGAGTAATATTAACTAGACCAGCCATGACTCAGGGTGAATACTGAACAGACCAGCTATGGTTTAGCTGCACATTGTGATTCATTGTCTGTCCACAGAAACCAGTTGGTAATAAAAGAGCATCAGCAGAAAATTAATTTTAACTCACAGTTTCATCATAGAATACTGTTGCCATACAGGCTGAAAATAGAGTGTTTAATATTGTGCAATAGAGGTTCGTTTATACATTTATGTGAATCATAATAAATATTTTTTATAACACTACAATAAACAGCTTTCCAGTATGTTACTGATTTTTTATCATAGAACATAAAAATCTTTAAACCAAAATTATTTATAAATATTATGTCATAGAAAGAGACATCCTTTTGATGAGGGGATCCAGCTGCACAGATTTTTTGTTTTATTCTAGATATGTTTATTTTCCTAATAGTCTGCAGGACAAAGTACAAAGGTTTTCATTGTTATTAGAAATTGAGATAAACATTTAAAATAAATTCGAGGCTTCCAATTATTTGATTAATTTTGACTTGTCGTAACAACAGAATGAGATAAGAGTTTATGTTGAGGCACATTTGCTGGGTATTAAGAACTTAATTATATGCTTAACGTAGAAGGGTCACACTTCCATGTAAATACACTGCAATGCCACCTTTATCTGCAAGGCTTATTCCAAACGACCCAAACCACTAGTTGCCAGCAGGCAAATGGTAAGAACACGAGTCATGAGATGGTTCCTGGTTGCTGGAAAACCATCGCCGGCTGGTGGGGGAGCCATCTATGACAGGTGATGTCTACTCTGACAGATTTCAGATTTGCCCCCGAGGGGGCTAGTTTATTGGGCACCCCCTTACATCCTGTGCAAGGTGAAGCGCAGAAGCGTTTACAGAGCCCAACAGGGAAGTATGAAAAGTTCATACTTGCCTTTATGACTCGTACATTAAGGGCGTAAAAGCCTGAAGGGTCATAGGTTCTGTCAAGTTACATAAAGTGAGAGAATGATGAGTGTGTGGGGAGAAAGTTCCCGGTACATTTTATCTGTTTATGGCAGGCCTGTGACTAGGAGGAGGGATATCTGGTCTGGGAGGGAAGAGGTGTTGGTAACGGCTGGGGACCTGTAGGAGGAGGTCTTACGGCAAGTGAGGATGTAGTGAGAGAGGGTGTGAGAGTCGGGTTGGCCACAAAGTTTACAAACAGTGCGGTGAGGCTCAGGGTTGCCAATGTACTCCCATAGGTACCTGTACCCGAGGCGCAGTCCCATGTATATATTCTGTTGAGATCGAGTCTGGGATTGATACTCTTTGTAATGGCGGTTGTCGTCACCGGTTACAGCGTCAAAGTGGCATAGTGTGACGCTACCCCGTTGTTTCAGGTGTGTCCAATTTTCGTTGAATGCCTCTCGTTGTGTGGCGTGTATGCGAGATTTGAGCTGATTCAGGGAGAGGGCGAGAGTGGCTTCAGTATCTTCTTCTTGTGTAGCTTCTTTGGCAAGCCGATCCACAGTGTCACAGGCAGTTATTCCTATATGTGACGGGATCCAAAGAAACTTGACACGGATGTCATCAGTTTGTTCTAGCCCGGCAACGGCGGCTAGGGTGTGTTGGGCGGCAGGGGAGGAGGGGGAGGGTAATTTGAACCTAGCTAGCGCAGAAGTGCTGTCACTGATTATAAGGAGGTTCCGGCGCTCAGTACGAGCATAGGTCGCCCCCCTCATGAATGCCCGCGAGGATGGCTATGCTTTCAGCATCAGTGGAGGAGGCCCAGTCGTGGACCCTGATTTTCCTGCAGGCCTGGCGCTCAGGAATCCACACAGCTGCCCCAGCGCTGCCCAGCGTGGTAACAGACCCATCACAGTAGACGAGGATAGGAAGGTGGGAGGTCTTTTGAGAGGAAGCGACATCATTAATCTGCTCAAGGCAGTTAAGTTTGAGCATATACCTCAGTTGGGTGGATTTACGACCAGGGAAGGTGTGGACGACAGCATCAACACACGGGGAGGTCCACGGCGGTAGAGGCGGATGAGTGTACTCGGGAGGGAGAGAGGTCGAGGGGGTGTAGAGGTGATAACGCAGGATGTCAGCAGCAGTGTGGACGGGCCAGAGTTGAGAGGGAGGGGGGAAAGTAATGGGGACAGGCCGGCGCAGGAGGGTGTTAAGATGTGAGTTCAGTGAGCGCGACAGGGGAGTCGGTTGCTCACTGCGAAGAAGTTTAACACCAAGGATGGCATTGAGAGCAGTAATTCGATTGCAGACGGGATGCAGGATTAGTTCGCGCTGCATGACTTCTATTCTGGTGGTCATAGGGCAGCCGAGGATGAGTCTCATCGCTCTGTTTTGGATTTTCTCTATGCTTTGTTTCTCGCGCTGGGAGGCAACTACAAGGACAGGAGAGGCATAATCTATGACAGCTCTGACGATGGCAATGTACATGAGACGTAGGACCCTGACAGAGGCTCCTTTGAGGCCGTGAGTGAGGGACTGGAGGGGCCTCGTTCGTTGGCGGCACTGGGAGATGACGTGGGCGGCGACAGCGGAGGTCGTGGCTCTGGTAGTGGCTCGCACAGGTAGACCAAGGTACCTGTAGGTGCGTACTTGATCGATGTCTTGTCCTTGCAGAATCAGTGGTGTCTGACGCCGGAAGCGTGAGATGAACTTGGTTTTAGTGTGTGAGATGACTAGCCCGAGTGTTTGACAGGTCCGGGCGAACGTGGAGAGTATAGGTTGTTCATGTTGCACTGTAGTAATTTGGAGGAGGATATCATCAGCGTAGCTTATGATGTGACCGTCTAGGGCTCGCTCAGCAAAGATGACGTTGAGACGGCAGATGGAGTTCATGAGAACATTGAAGAGTGTAGGGCTGAGTACACCTCCCTGAGGCGTGCCAAGATCAAGGTCCCTGATCTTAGAGTAGTGGCCCTGAAAACGGACACGGGCCTGTCGATGGGAGAGGTAGTCAGCAATCCACGTGAGGAGTTTGCCCTTCAGATCCATGTGAGTGAAGCCCTCAAGGATCACTTCACTGTTGGCTTTTTCAAAAGCACCCTTGAAGTCGACGAAGAGGGAGGTTTTGGCGGAGGTGTTTCCATGTAGTGAGCGATGCAGTGAGCAGTGCTCTTTCCGGGGCGGAAACCATAGAGGTCAGGGTGCAGGTGGGCTTCAATTTTCCAGTGGAGGCGGTGGAGTATCATGCGCTCCATCATCTTTGAGAAGCAGGAGATGAGGGATATTGGACGATAGTCATCTTGTCTGCCTGGTTTAGGGACTGGGATGGTGGTGGCAGTCTTCCATGAGTGAGGCAGCTGACCAGTATCAAAAGAGTGGTTAAATAGACAGAGGAGGGGGTTACCAGGGGTGGCAATAAGGGCATTTAACACATCATATGTGACGCCGTCATCGCCTGGGGCGGTGGACCGACCACGCTTAACAGCATTTAGTAGTTCACACTGTGTGAAAAGCACGTCAGTGTCTGCAAATAGGTCTTGGTACTCGAAGATGCGCTGTCGGCGTTGTGGTTGCAGTGCTAGGGTGAGGTCTCGTACAGCGGGTGGTAGCGCATCAATGGAGGCGGCCTCCTGCCACATCTGGGAGAGCGCCTCAGCTCGGGCAGCTGGTCTGGGGTGGAGCGCGGGTCTGGCGTTGGTGCCCCGGGCACGGTTAATGGTGCGCCATATATCACCTATAGATGTAGACTGGTCAATAGAAGAAGCAAAATCAAACAACTGCTTCTCTCGTGCGAGAGTGATGGCAGATTGGAGCTCTTTATTTGTGCGCATTAGGAAGCGTAGAGAGTCAGGGGAGCTGGGAGATTTCTTCCACTGGTCGACTGCTATTCGGTGCCATACTCGTATAGACTTAACATGAGGGTCACGGTTATTGTTCCACTGACTCCTGGGCTGGCGGTTAGGGCGGCGGTGTTTTGGGACAGGGCGGAGGAGGTCAGTGCATTGTTTGGACAGATCAAGGTAGAGCTGGTCTGTGGTGGTGACAGTGTAACCCTGAAACCATTCAGCAATAGAAGTGATGAAGGCAGGTATGTTGGCAGGGGGTAGCCTGAGCCTAGGGCCCTTGGGTGGAACGGGTATTCTCACATACTGGAGGGTAGTGTGGGCGGTGAGGGTCAGAGTAGAGAGCTATGTAGTCAAGCTTCCCTCCCCCGATGTGGGTGGGTGATGGAGGGCAGAGAAGACGTACAGGGTCATCGGTGGTTTGTTGGTAGGAGAGCCAGGAGTTACCCCGGGAGCCGAGACTAGGGTGACGGGCATTGAGGTCCCCCACAAGGAGGGTGGGGGTGGAGGTGATATGGTGTGGTAGGACAGGTACAGTAGGGGTGGAGGGAGGCACATAGACATTGACAATATTGAGGGACATACCTTTTAGTGTGATTGTGATGGCATGTGCGTCGGTGGTGTCGTCATCAAGGGGGACGTCGAGAGGTTGGTAGGGGACATCCTTCTTGACGTAGATCCGTAGTCCACGTGCATGGCTTCGTGGTAGTCCGTCGATGCGGAGAACAGGAGTGGATGGGCTCTCAACACATGTGTAGCCACTGAGCACATAGGTACCAGCAGCACACCGCGTTTCTTGGAGGCACAGCACGTCGACGTCTTCAGTGTAGACGTAGGTTTTGAGGGCACCAAACTTGCTTTGCAAGCCGTTTATGTTCCAGGTGAGTACCTGCAGTCCTGTAGCGTTGCTATCCATTGTGGTGTATTAGACTGATTACCCCTGACGTAGACGGATGGGCCTTAGGTGCCGGCATGTCGGTGGAGTATGGGTAGCCGGGGTCTACTCTGACAGAGAAGTCCACTCTCACCATTATCGGCTCTTGTTTACCCTGTCTGCTCTGTCGTAGTGGGACTCACTGTTACCTGCACTGCCTGTTCACCGCGGAATCTATTAGCCATCTAGTAGTAACGTGTATTAGTACAGCTGAGTACATTATTTTTCACCGTTGTATATGTGTTTTATGTTAATTTTGTTTTAAGAATATTATATAAAAATCACTTGCATATTTTTCACGACGTACTATTTATACTGTTGGGTGTTGTCATGTCAACCATGAGTGTGGTATCAACTATTCAATTAGGCAAACTAATGCTATAGTAACTAAACCTACAGTAAAACAACACTGGAAAAGGTCACAATACAAACAGATTGACATTTGTTATTTAATTGGGCATGAGTTTTGCAAGGTATTTTAACTAAATCATTTTAACCAGAAAGCCCCTAGACATACACAGGTAAAGAAATCGTTTAAATTTTGAGATTAAAATAAATGTAAAAATTATATTAAAGGAACTTAAAGACCTTCTTGATTGCTCAGTTTCCGTAACATATGGGTTGCCTGTCCTCGGAGATAATTGTTCACTTACTGTTTGAATTGAGTTTCACTTGTTTCTTATTAATTATTTCGGTATTACTGTTTTAACTCTGAAATAAAACTTGATTTTACATGACAACAGTACAGGACAGTATTTAGTGGGTACAGTATTATGTAATATTTCTGGTTGTGTTGGTAGTCCAAGTTATATTTATCTGCTTACACTTTTCTGATTGCTTACAGGGTATTGACTTAATATGGTTGTTTACACAGTGTTACGCCTCCTGTCAATACACTTGGATTCGGAGGTAGTGAGTGATTTGATCAGTCATTTATGTTAATAAATCACTAATGCAGTTGCAGTGTGTTAAGTAATAGTGTTCATATTCATAACAGGGTAATACTTGTAAGATCCAAGTAAACTAATTCAGATGTGGTTGAAGCCACGAATGTTTACATTGAGCAGGAGCCGTTTCTTCCCCTTAGTTTGTCAATAACGAGAGTGGACTCCTTTTATGTAAGCTCTGACGTGGAGTCGGTTAGTTCTTAATACTCCGCAAGGTGGATTAGCCCACCTGCTGTTAACCTTCTCCTTTACTTCCCACTTCTAAACTTTACCTTGTACTTTATCCTTCTCCTATTCTTAGAGCTATGCTCTATTCTCTCCGTACAACCAACCAACCAGTTCTTAATACGAATTTTAGTTTAATTTTGATTAACAATAATTCACCATACCCTCTAATGCTTAAAGTGGACATTAGTAAGGGATACAGAATGCTTGAGCCTGTGAAATTATTTCACTAAACAGCGTAAGCTTGGTGTTTAATGACATTTGCCTCTTGTAATAAACGAGTCGGGGCTTATTACCAAGCGTAGAGGGCGGCTGAAATCTGTGGCAATTAGATTTTTTTAATTTGAGTCTTGAGCAGGGCATTGCTCTAAGTAGACTTGTAACTTGTGTTACACTTCCCTTCCTCAAAGCAGTATTTATTTGGGTAAGAAATACTTACTGAGCGCCTTTTTACACAGATTTCCCTTTACGATAGTGGACAAAGGGCCCTATCAGCTACGAATTCCTAATCAGTATTCTTACCCCGTAAGCATAAAAAATTTCAGTGTCTACAATCCTATCTTTACTATTGGTGTAATTTAAATAAAATGCTAGAATGATTGATGACCAGCCTCTTCTTGTGAGTTAAATATGCAAGCGGTTTGAAAGGGAATTCTCTTATTCCAAAAAAGACAAAGATTTTTTAAAGTTTTGAAAATTCCTCGATCAAAAATCATTAATCATGTCTAAATTCTTTGTTGCTGATTTCATAACTAAATCTTACTGTTGAAAAACTCGAAGGTGCAGACCTTTGGGAAGCAGACTGGAAAACTATAGGTGATCATTTTGAAATTCCAGTCTTGACAAGTTTGCGTAAAGACAGATTAAAATAAATAGTTGTTCCCATGATTAATATCAAGTGAGTTTCTCCCTGAAGAAGCTGTTAGACTCGTTACTAGTCCTAGAGACTTAAAATGAAATGTGGTAGGTTCTCCTTTTCAACTGAAGACACCGTAGATAGTGAGTGTGGAACCTAGAACCTTAGTTGACCTTGAAAGAGAGACATTGTATTTGAACGAGGAAAGTTTGAAAGGGGGCTAATTGAATGAAAAAGGAGAAAGAACATGAATTGAGAGTAATTGAAACCCAAAACCAAACCAAAAGAAAAATTCAAACTCACTTTGATTGGTCCCGTAATGTAAATTTGGTACCTAATTTTAATGAATCAGATCCTGAGTCTTCAATGCGCTTGTTTGACCGTTCAGCTCTCCACAACAAATGGCCCAAGGATGAGTGGATTTGGCTACTTCAGAATAAGCTCACTGGGAAAGCAGCACAAGTCTTGTCAAAGACTGTATCTTACTGTAAATGCTTATATTGTAACTCCAGAATCATACCGCCAAACTTTCCGAAATTTCCTTAAGCCTTCTGTTACGAACCACGCCACCAATTGTCATGGTCTACCTAACCAGCACTACGAACCACGCCATCTATTGTCCTGATCTACCTACCCAGCACCACGAGCAACGCCATCTAGGGACGAAATCCGAGTATGACTACTCTTAGTTACCACTCCTGGGTTTCCCTTCTCCATATCCTGGTTGTTGCGTCACCTCCTCAAAGTCTTCTTCGTCAGCTCCAGTTCGAGGAGAGTGCAGTTCACTCTGGGAAGTGACCACAGGATCACCTATCCTGGAAACCTACGGAACAGTGACTACCTACCGTCTTCTACAATACTCAGCCTTACTCGTCAGCCATCTCAGCTCCGCACTTAAGTATTTGTAATCTTATATTGCCTCCCCACCTCCACATGCTTTAGAATTGTTGTATGTTGTATAAATATGTATATACTGTTAATGTTTAGGTTAAGTATGGTTAAGGGTAAATTATAGAAAGCTGAATATTTTGTTAAGGAATTTATGGTACTTTATTATACACAACATAAACTCGCATCCTTTGTCTACCCTTTTATAGTCCGATTGTCCTTGTTTTTTATTGTTGTTGCCTGTTGGGATCTGGGTAGACTTTTAACTATATTCTAAATCCCCAACTCGTAACAAATGGCGACCGTGACAGGACAAGATGGGAAAAGGTGAGGAATAGTTTCCTTAAGGTCAGTGGTGGAGTTGACAGGTAAGGGAGAGTCGACTGTCTTTATGTTGGGAACCACTAGATCTCCTACCAAGTCATGACCCAATAATAAATGAATGCCGCTCACAGGAATTGGATCTTTCCTAATGGCTATTTGCACTTCCCCAGTAATCAAGGGACATTGGAGGTGCACTTTAGCTAAGGGATAGGAAGAATGGGATGAGAGATCTGAAATTAGAAAACTCTCATCCTTTGTCTACCCTTTTATAGTCCGATTGTCTTTGTTTTTTTTGTTTTTTTGTTGCCTGTTGGGATCTGGGTAGACTTTTAACTATATTCTAAATCCCCAACTCGTAACACTTCTAACATGACATACGTTCAATTTGCTACTGAGAAATTGCATACTTTTCGAATGTGGCTTAAGACCACTCAAACTAACACCTTTGATGACCTTGTCAATCAAGTGGACTGTGAGGAATTCAAAAGACGAATTCCCTTTAATATCATGGCTTTAGTGCACAGGATTAAGGGGAGAATAAGAAGCCAAATATTGTAAAGTCGCCCTCAGAACACAACCTTGGGACTAAAAGTGATATGTCGAATTTTACAGCTAATGATAGAAAACCTGTGATTTGTTCATATTGTCGTAAAGACGGTCACCATGTATCTCGCTGTTGGGATCCAGGATGTAAAAATTCAATATATTTTGATGAAAAAAAATTGTCAAACCTAAAGTAAAGACTGAAGTCCAGGCTACCACCTCAAAAACTAAGCCCGTTAGTAATATAGCCAAAGTTAACAATTCTCAGAGAATTTTTCTTGATTTTATATTCAAAGGATTGTAAAATATTTCCTGTAAACATACTAAAGGATACTGCAGGTGCTTAAAGCTTAATAGTACATAGTGCTCTCCCTTGAATTAGGAAAAATTATGCAGGAAAGAAAGGGCTTTAGGAAGACTTACCCTCTTATCCATCAGTAAACCTTGCCCAAGTTTACCTTGATTGAAAGGAATGGTGAAGGTAGGAGTGAGAGAGAAGCTGCCAGTAGCAGGTGTTACATTTCTACTGGTTCACTTGTTGTTCCTAACCTTATAGTGGTTGATGAACCGTTGACTTAGAGAATGAACATCCACAATTATTTCCTCTATGTGCCGACACTAGATCTCAAACTTTACTTGACCCTAGTGTTGATACTTCAAGTTTCCCCACTTTCACTTGTAATCTCCCCAGCTAGGTTATGTCCAGGGACAGATTAATTAAAGCTCAGAAAGAGGATACTTCTCATGCCAAATTTCATCATACAGCAGTACCCAAATCAGACATTAAGGCCCTTGTTTTTTACCATCAAGATGATGTCTTAATGAGAAAATATCGTCCAAGATATTTAAAGGATGATGACTCCTGGGCTGAAGTCCATCAAATAGTTGTACCATATTCTGCTAGAGTACAGCTCATGGAACTGGTTCATGGTACCTTAAATGGTCACTTGGTTTTACTGTAAAACCAATAACAGAGTTAGTCAGGATTTTTTCTGGTTAGGTATGAAGAAAAAAGTGGCTAACTTCATCACCACTTGTCATTCTTGCCAACTAATTGGGAAGCCCAAGCATGTTATTCCTCCCGCTCCAATTAACCCTATTCCTGTAACAGAGGCACCCTTTAACAAAATTCTGATAGATTGTGTGGGCCCACTTCCAAAAACCAAGAAAGGTAACCAATATTGTTGACTATAATGTGCCCCACAATTAGGTATCCTGAGGCATTCCCAGTAAAAAAAGAAAAATTAGAACTAAAACTATTGCTGATATTTGAAAAAAAAAAAATTTTCCACAAGTATCCCCAAGGAAATTAAATCTGACCATGGGTATAATTTTACAGATGAACTTTGCTCCAAAGTGTTATCGGAGTTAGGCATTAAACAAACTTTGCCATCGGCATATTATCCCCATGTGTTAGCCCCTATCTAACAGACAGTAATACTTATATAAATATGGGTTGCATACATTAGATTTATATAATTACATCACTCACGGTAAATTTCCTATGAGCCGTGAGTAGTCATCAAGTAGACATGTGACAGTGTATTTCCACTGTTCCCTCACACCTTAAATGCAGAGTAATCAATGAAGTAGCCCACTATAGCCAGTTCTACTCCCGTCTCTGAGCCACTAGCACATGTGCTCTAAGAAGCTAGGTATACCCAAAGCTTCGTCCATTATTAACGCTCACGGCTCATAGCGTTAATTACGGTGATATCCCAGTTATTGTGCAACAATTTATTTTCTTAATAAATGGAGAAAACACCATTTGGGTTTTGAAAACTTAACCCATAAACGTTTGTGAATGTTGCTTCCAGTTCACCTCTAATTATTGATTCCACACCTAACCGGAAACTGCAACAAAGGTGGCAGCAGTCTACGAATCTATGACCAAAAACCAGTTTGATATTTTCCACTTTTTAATGTTGTTGAACTTGATATCTACTTTTCTGAGAGGCGGTAAATGTAATTAAACACTTGTGACGTCCCAGTTTATTGTACAAATTTCTATTTTTGTTGTTATAAGTGATTTGATACATTGATCACTTAATACGTGGCAACACTGTGCAACGCAGCCTCACCACACCCTGAACTCCGTCTCCAAGACTGTTTTCGACTGCTAAGCCTTCACTCCCAGCAAGCTGAAGCACCCCAGCACTAAGAAGCACCCCAGAACAAGGAGCACCCCAGCCTCAGCGCCCCCCCCCCCTCCAGGGTGAGCCTACCCCAGTTTTAAGCTCAGTCTTTTGATTGGTCAACGTATGGCTCGGCGCTCTCTCGACACCTGGCTCAACACTCCCGGTGGCTGCTCCCTGTGACCCACCATGTTACCCAACGTGTTACTCACCGTGTGACCCAGCGTGTTACCCACCGTGTGAACCAGCACCCGCGGTGTAACCCTGTGCAACCGGGTTCCATTGGACAGCCGTTTTCGACATCGCTTAGGTCATCCCCCTGCCGCCCAACACACCCTAGCCGCCGTCGCCAGGCTAGAACAAACTGATGACATCCGTGTCAAGTTTATTTGGGTCCCGTCACATATAGGAATAACTGCCTGTGACACTGTTGATCGACTTGCCAAAGAAGCGACACAAGAAGATATTGAAGCCACCCTCGCCCTCTCCCTGAATCATCTCAAATCTCGCATACACGCCACACAACGAGAAGCATTCGACGTAAAATGGACACACCTGAAACAACGGGGCAGCGTCACACTATGCCACTATGATGCTGTAACCGGTGACTCCAACTGCCACTTCAAAGAGTATCATTCTCTGACTCGATCTCAACAGATTATATACATGAGACTGCACCTAGGGTACAGATACCTATGGGAGTGCATTGGCAACCCTGAGCCTGGCCGCACTGTTTGTAAACCTTGTGGCCAACCAGACTCCCACACCCTCTCTCACTACATCCTCACTTGCCCTATGACCTCCTCCTACACGTCCCCAGCCGTTACCAACACCTCTTCCCTCCCTGACCAGATATCCCTCCTCCTAGTCACAGGCCTGGCACTTGACATTATTAGGGACCTGCCACTCTTTGCTATAAACAGATGAAATGTACCGGAAATTTCCCCCCCCCCCCCACACACTCGTCATTCTGCCACTTTATGTAACTTGCTGACAAGACCCATGACCCTTCAGGCTTCCACACCCTTAATGCATGAGTCATAAAGGCAAGCATGAACTTAGCATGCTTCCCAGTTGGGCACTGTAAACGCTTCTGCGCTTCACCTTGCACAGGCTGTAAGGGGGTGCCCAATAAACTAGCCCCCTCCGGGGCAATCTGTAAATCTGCTTAGGTCATCATATCTGCTAGCCCCTGGCAATTCTTATGTCACTGACGCCATCTTGGTCACGTCATCGACTCCATATTTGAAATGTCACTCCAACGCCATAGCAAGTCTTCATCTTGGATGTTCATTTTAATACACAAAGAGTGATTGTAACGCCATTCTCACCAGCTGTGAGACTGCACCCCTGCAGAATTCCAAGGACTTCAAGACCAGAATTTCAATCAAGTCATTGTATATCAATTAAGTCTTTGTACTTCAATCAAGTCTTTGCACTTCAATCAAGCCTTCATACTAGGTATTTCACAGACATACAATAGATATTTTACACACAGTAAACATATTAACGAACATACCATCACATATCAGACGTCGTGATAGGATAGCTTTTAATTTGCAAGTGCCTTACTTTTTATATTATTGATGTATTATAATTTAATTATTTTCGCTTGATCTTTACTTATAATTTAATTAATTTACTTGTATGATTGAAATATCATAATGGATGCTTTATTTCACTTATCTGGTTCAGACATTACTTATTTAGCGAAAAGATTACAATAGTACCTCTGAACAAACAGAAAACGTAATACTAACTGATACAGTTCTCTCTATCGCTGCTGGCATTGTTACTAGTATCATGGAAGATATGCATGGAACAAAAATTCATCTACAACAAAACACTTCCATTGAGAATAGAGAACAATTAATCGAACAATCATTTGGCGATTTACACCATACCCAACTTTGGTCAGGTTGTACATCACACCTCAGTACGGATCTGTTTATTCTCCTTACCCATCAATCCCCAGCGTGTCCTACAACCTCTATATCTACAGTGACATCCAAGTTGTCTAACACCCAATTGAAAATGGCTACAGCAGGCTCAAGCATGTTTACTAACACTTTCATTATATTTAAAGTGTTGCCGCAGAATGACCGCATTCACGAGTTCACAGTGGATGATGACTGTCACATAGTTACATTTTCACGTTTATGTGAGGATGTTGTGCAGAACACTACCATCGCGGAAGATGAGGATCACAAGGACGGCACCATATCATTAGAACAGTTTGCACGCATTGTTGAAATTGCGACTGTTGTATTAGGTTTATGGGACCCTGCTTACAGTCAAGCTAATATGATTAGGTCCAGCTAATACAATAATATCTTCTTACGAACTTAAGATCCCACTTAAGATAGCTCGTACCCCACTGGACAGTACAATTACATCTGTGGGGCCGGTTCATCACAAGGTTTCCAAGGATACTTGCATGAATCAAAACCGCAACAGTTAAGCAAACCACTATAACACTGATATTCCTGTTATTGACTATTTTTACCAGATTGAGCAAGGTGGTAATATACCTAAACATCACACAACCCTTACAGCAAATTCAAGACCACGATGAGACCTACCTCCGTACCATTCAGCATTTGTTCAGGCAAAGTCGATTACTGTACCAACAAGTGATATGCGGTGTATATTACTTCACTCTGTCTCACGTTATTCCCAGCACTTTGTAACTCTACAGCGGTGTAAGGATTCGAGGTATCATAGACAACCACGACAGGCTTGTCTTCGCTATTATAAGCATTCGGGGGAAGACCACCGTCTTGTTCAACAAGACGCGAGAAAAGTACAGCCGTAACAATGCAAAGCAACACTTTAGTGCAGCTTCATTAATCGCGGCGCTGAACAAAACAGAAGTGTTATCTGTTCCAATGAGAGTGGGTACCAATGCACTTTCCCTAGATATAGATAAGGGTGCATGTGCAAGTGTACTCTCATTAGCATCCTGTCAAGAACTACAGAGATGTTCACCTCGTTAAGGATTTCAAGTTCGACCTACTGACACCGATCTTTTAGGAGTTTCTTGCTCCCAGCTGGACATTACGGGAGTGGTAACACTACCACTACGTTTTTCTAGACGTGGTAAATCATATCATGCAGAGTTTTATATAGGAAAGGACTTTAACTTACCAGCTGACGGATTAATTGGTCTTCCATAGCTTAAATGCAACATGATAGATGTCCAACCAAGTCAGCATACTATCACTGTCGGAGGCGTTACCTATCGTGCCCTGTACAACTCTGTACCATTCCTCACCGCCAGGGTGAATGTTTTACCCAACTTTCCTACTAGAAGGAGGATGGATCGCAAGTCCCAGCGCATCCCAGATCCTAAAGATTCCTTTGCTCGGCATGATTTTAGCAGCAAAGGTTGGTTAGTAGTACATGCAGTCTTAACGGGTACTCTCCATTTTCAGAATGGGGAAATAATCAGGGCCACTGTTCGCTTACCTGACATTTTCACTGAGACTTATATAGTCTGCCTTACGGAAACTTCCAGGGTTAAAGGTCTTTCATGTGAATCTACACTGGGTAGTGGGTATGATTCTTCCTGGTTGTTTAACAGATGTCCTCATTCTCCACAGACCAGGCACTCCCAGTATATTGAAACAGGGATATTGTTTGTGTGATTATCTGGTTACCATACAAGTGTTGTTTTACAGCCTACACGGTTTCCAATTGGTAGTGTTACACATACACTTGCATAAACCAGACAGGAGGGGATGGATCGAATAATACCACATTAAGGTAATTGAATACCCTCAGGGCAAGACTAGGCTCCTCGAGTTACTTGCCGACTAAAAAAATATTATAGGTTTACCTGGCAATACGCTAGGTCAGACGAGTGTCACTTCACTTCAAATATCTTAAATAACCGGACACAAACCCGATTTACATACCAGTTTACAGAATACCTTATAGCCAGCGCGCTGTAGTACAAGACATGGTTCAATATATGCTAGAATAGAAGTTTGGGGGAAATATTACCTAATTTTGCGAAAAGTCGATAATCTACTTTCCCGAAAAGTAGAAAATCTATCTACTTTTCGGGAAAGTAGATAACCAACTTTCCCGGAAAGTAGATATTTCCCATTTTTTACGATGCAAATTTCCCGTTTTCTATGATAATGTACTTCGCAAAATTAGGTAATATTTCCCCCAAAATTCGAAAATCTAGTTCCCGAAAACTCGATGATCTACTTTCCCGAAGAATAGAAAATCTATCTACTTTTCGGGAAAGTAGATAACCAACTTTCCCGGAAAGTAGATATTTCCCATTTTTTATGATACAAATTTCCCGTTTTCTATGATAATCTACTTCGCAAAATTAGGTAATATTTCCCCCAAAATTCGAAAATCTACTTCCCCGAAAAGTCGATAATCTACTTTCCCGAAAAAAAGAAAATCTATCTACTTTTCGGGAAAGTAGATAACCAACTTTCCCGGAAAGTAGATATTTCCCATTTTTTATGATACAAATTTCCCGTTTTCTATGATAATCTACTTCGCAAAATTAGGTAATATTTCCCCCGAAAAGTAGAAAATCTATCTACTATTCGGGAAAGTTGATAACCAACATTCCCGGAAAGTGGATATTTCCCATTTTTTATGATAAAAGTTTCCCGTTTTCTATGATAATCTGCTACGCAAAATTAGGTAGTATTTCCCCCAATATTCGAAAATCTACTTCCCCGAAAAGTCGATAATCTACTTTCCCGAAAAGTAGAAAATCTATCTACTTTTCGGGAAAGTAGATAATCAACTTTCCCGGAAAGTAGATATTTCCCATTTTTTATGATAAAAATTTCCCGTTTTCTATGATAATCTACTTCGCAAAATTAGGTAATATTTCCCCCAAAATTCGAAAATCTACTTCGCCGAAAATTCGATAATCTACTTTCCCGAAAAGTAGGAAATCTATCTACTTTTCGGGAAAGTTGATAACCAACTTTCCCGGAAAGTAGATATTTCCCATTTTTTATGATACTAAATTTCCAGTTTTCTATGATAATATACTTCGAAAAATTAGGTAATATTTCCCCAAAAACTCGAAAATCTACTCCTCCGAAAAGTCGATAATCTACTTTCCCGGAAAGTAGAAAATCTATCTACTTTTCGGGAAAGTAGATATTTCCCATTTTTTATGATCCAAATTTCCCGTTTTCTATGATAATCTAATTCGCAGAATTAGGTAATATTTCCCCCAAAATTCGAAAATCTACTTCCCCGAAAAGTCGATAATCTACTTTTCCGAAAAGTAGAAAATCTATTTAATTTTCGGGAAAGTAGACAATAACTTTCCCGGAAAGTAGATATTTCCCATTTTTTATGATACAAATTTCCCGTTTTCTACGATAATCTACTTCGCAAAATTAGGTAATATTTCCCCCAAAATTCGAAAATCTAATTCCCCGAAAAGTCGATAATCTACTTTCCCGAAAAGCAGAAAATCTATCTACTTTTCGGGAAAGTAGATAACCAACTTTCCCGGAAAGTAGATATTTCTCATTTTTTATGATGCAAATTTCCCGTTTTCTATGATATGCTACTTAGCAAAATTAGGCAATATTTCCCCCAAAAATTCAAAAATCTACTTCCCCGTAAAAAGAAGTAAACCTAACAGAAATACACTGTGTTTCAATTAAAAGAAAATTTTCCGTGAAAGAAGTAAAACTAACTAAGATAAACTGTTTTTCATCTAAAAGTGTTTTTTGTGAAAAGAAGTAAAACTAACTGCAAAACTACGTTTTAAACAGAAAACAGGGCTTATGTTTGAAAAGAAGTACAACTGATTAAAAAACAGTGTTTTCAAAAGAAAGTGGGCGTTTTCCGTGAAAAGAAGTACAACTGACTAAAACTAAAAACCAGTGTTATGAAAAATATTAAGCGTTTTCCGTGATAAAGGTAGGACTAACTAAAATACGTTGTTTTTCTTTTAAGTTGATTGTTTTCCGTAAAAAGAAGTGAAATTAACTGAAATACACTGTTTTCAATTAAATTAAGTGTTTTCCGTGAAAAGAAGTAAAACTAACTTTAAAACATTGTTTTCCGACAGAAAATAAGGCTTATATATGAAAAGAAGTATAGCTGACTAAAAACAGTGTTTTTGAGAAAAAACTAAACGTTTTCCATGAAAAGAAGTAAAATTAACAAAAATACATTGCTTTTCATCTAAAAGTGTGTGTTCTCCTTAAAAAGAAGTAAAACTAACTTTAAAAAACTATTTTTCAACAGAAAAATAGGCTTATTGAGAAAGAACTAAACGTTTTCCATGAAAAGAGGTAAAATTAACAAAAATACATTGCTTTTCATCTAAAAGTGAGTGTTTTCCGTAAATAGAAGTAAACTAACTAAAATATACCCTCTTTCATCTAAATTTGAGTGTTTTCGTTAAAAGAAGTAAAACTAACTAAGTGCACTGTTTTTCATCTAAAAGTGAGTGATTTCCGCAAAAGGAAATAAAAATCTATCTACTTTTCGGGAAAGTAGATAACCAACTTTCCCGTAAAGGAGATATTTCCCATTTTTTATGATACAAATTTCCCGTTTTCTATGATAATCTAATTCGCAAAATTAGGTAATATTTCCCCCCAAATTCAAAAATCTACTTCCCCGAAGAGTCGATAATCTACTTTCCCGAAAAGTAGAAAATCTATCTACTTCTCGGGAAAGTAGATAATCAACTTTCCCGGAAAGTAGATATTTCCCATTTTTTATGATACAAATTTCCCGTTTTCTATGATAATGTACTTCGCAAAATTAGGTAATATTTCCCCCAAAATTCGAAAATCTTATTCCCCGAAAAGTCGATAATCTACTTTCCCGAAGAGTAGAAACTCTATCTACTTTTCGGGAAAGTAGATAACCAACTTTCCCGGAAAGTAGATATTTCCCATTTTTTATGTTACAAATTTCCCGTTTTCTATGATAATCTACTTCGCAAAATTAGGTAATATTTCCCCCAAAATTCGAAAATCTACTTCCCCGAAAAGTCGATAATCTACTTTCCCGACAAGTAGAAAATCTATCTACTTTTCGGGAATGTAGATAACGAACTTTCCCGGAAAGTAGATATTTCCCATTTTTTATGATACAAATTTCCCGTTTTCTATGATAATCTACTTCGCAAAATTAGGTAATATTTCCCCCAAAATTCGAAAATCTACTCCTCCGAAAAGTCGATAATCTACTTTCCCGGAAAGTAGAAAATCTATCGACTTTTCGGGAAAGTAGATATTTCCCATTTTTTATGATACAAATTTCCCGTTTTCTATGATAATCTACCTCGCAAAATTAGGTAATATTTCCCCCGAAAAGTAGAAAATCTATTTACTTTTCGGGAAAGTAGATAACCAACTTTCCCGGAAAGTAGATATTTCCCATTTTTTATGATACAAATTTTCCGTTCTCTATGATAATCTATTTCGCAAAATTAGGTAATATTTCCCCCCAAATTCGAAAATCTACTTCCCCTTAAAAAGAAGTAAACCTAACAGAAATACACTGTGTTTCAATTAAAAGTAAGTTTTCCGTGAAAGAAACAAAACCAACTAAGATACACTGTTTTTCATCTAGAAGGGTTTTTGTGAAAAGAAGTAAAACTAACTTCAAAACTACGTTTTAAACAGAAAACATAGCTTATCTCTGAAAAGAAGTACAACTGATTAAAAAACAGTGTTTTCCAAAGAAAGTGGGCGTTTTCCGTGAAATGAAGTACAACTGACTAAAACTAAAAACCAGTGTTATGAAAAATATTAAGCGTTTTCCGTGATAAGGGTAGGACTAACTAAAATACATTGATTTTTTTTTTAAGCTGATGTCTTTCCGTGAAAAGAAGTAAAACTAACTGAAATACACTGTTTTCAATTAAATTAAGTGTTTTCCGTGAAAAGAAATAAAACTAACTTTAAAACACTGTTTTCCGACAGAAAATAAGGCTTATGTATGAAAATAAGTATAGCTGACTAAATACAGTGTTTTTGAGAAAAGAACTAAACGTTTTTCATGAAAAGACGTAAAATTAACTAAAATACGTTACTTTTCATCTAAAAGTGAGTGTTTTCCGTAAACAGAAGTAAACTAACTAAAATATACCTTTTCTCATCTAATTGTGAGTGTTTACGTTAAAAGAAGTAAAACGAACTATATACACTGTTTTCCATCTAAAAGTGAGTGTTTTCCGCAAAAAGGAAGTAAAAACCTATCTACTTTTCGGGAAAGTATATAACCGACTTTCCCGTAAAGTAGATATTTCCCATTTTTTATGAGACAAATTTCCCGTTTTCTATGATAATCTACTTCGGAAAATTAGGTAATATTTGCCAAAAACTCGAAAATCCACTCCTCCAAAAAGTCGATAATCTACTTTTCCGGAAAGATGAAAATCTATCTACTTTTCGGGAAAGTAGATAACCAACTTTCCCGGAAAGTAGATATTTCCCATTTTTTATGATACAAATTTCCCGTTTTCTATGATAATCTATTTCGCAAAATTAGGTAAAACTTCCCCCGAAAAGCAGAAAATCTATCTACTATTCGAGAAAGTTGATAACTAACTTTCCCGGAAAGTAGATATTTCCCATTTTTTATGAAACAAATTTCCCGTTTTCTATGATAATCTGCTTTGCAAAATTAGGTAATATTTCCCCCAAAATTCGAAAATCTACTCCCCCGAAAAGTCGATAATCTACTTTCCCGGAAGGTAGATATTTCCCATTTTTTATGATACAAACTTCCCGATTTCTATGATAATCTACTTCGTAAAATTAGGTAATATTTCCCCCAAAATTCGAAAATCTACTTCCCCGAAAAGTCGATAATCAACTTTCACGAAAAGTAGAAAATCTATCTACTTTTCGGGAACGTAGATAACCAACTTTCCCGGAAAGTAGATATTTCCCATTTTTTATGATACAAATTTCCCGTTTTCTATGATAATCTAGTTCGCAAAATTAGGTAATACTTCCCGCAAAATTGGAAAATCTACGTCCCCGAAAAGTCGATAATCTACTTTCCCGAAAAGTAGGAAATCTATCTTCTTCTCGGGAAAGTAGATAACCAACTTTCCCGGAAAGTAGATATTTCCCATTTTTTATGATACAAATTTCCCGTTTTCTATGATAATCTACTTCTCGAAATTAGGCAAAATTTCCCCGAAAATTCGAAAATCTACTTCCCCGAAAAGTCGATAATCAACTTTCACGAAAAGTAGGAAATCTATCTACTTTTCGGGAACGTAGATAACCAACTTTCCCGGAAAGTAGATATTTCCCATTTTTTATGATACAAATTTTCCGTTTTCTATGATAATCTATTTCGCAAAATTAGTTAATATTTCCCCCCAAATTCGAAAATCTACTTCCCCTTAAAAAGAAGTAAACCTAAAAGAAATACACTGTGTTTCAATTAAAAGTAAGTTTTCCGTGAAAGAAATAAAACTAACTAAGATACACTGTTTTTCATCTAGAAGTGTTTTTTGTGAAAAGAAGTAAAACTAACTTCAAAACTACGTTTTAAACAGAAAACATAGCTTATCTCTGAAAAGATGTACAACTGATTAAAAAACAGTGTTTTCAAAAGAAAGTGGGCGTTTTCCGTGAAAAGAAGTACAACTGACTAAAACTTAAAACCAGTGTTATGAAAAATATTAAGCGTTTTCCGTGATAACGGTTGGACTAACTAAAATACATTGTTTTTCTTTTAAGCTGATTTCTTTCTGTGAAAAGAAGTAAAACTAACTGAAATACACTGTTTTCAATTAAATTAAGTGTTTTCCGTGAAAAGAAATAAAACTAACTTTAAAACACTGTTTTCCGACAGAAAATAAGGCTTATGTATGAAAAGAAGCATAGCTGACTAAATACAGTGTTTTTGAGAAAAGAACTAAACGTTTTCCATGAAAAGAGGTAAAATTAACTAAAATACGTTACTTTTCATCTAAAAGTGAGTGTTTTCCGTAAACAGAAGTAAACTAACTAAAATATACCCTTTTTCATCTAATTGTGAGTGTTTACGTTAAAAGAAGTAAAACTAACTAAATACACTATTTTTCATCTAAAAGTGAGTGTTTTCCGCAAAAAGAAATAAAAATCTATCTACTTTTCGCGAAAGTATATAACCGACTTTCCCTTAAAGTAGATATTTCCCATTTTTTATGATACAAATTTCCCGTTTTCTATGATAATCTACTTCGCAAAATTAGGTAATATTTGCCAAAAACTCGAAAATCCACTCCCCCGAAAAGTCGATGATCTACTATCCCGAAAAAAAGAAAATCTATCAACTTTTCGGGAAAGTAGATAACCGACTTTCCGGAAAATAGATGTTTCCCATTTTTTATGATACAAATTTCCCATTTTCTATGATAATCTACTTCGCAAAATTAGGTAATATTTGCCCAAAAACTCGAAAATCCACTCCTACGAAAAGTCGATAATCTACTTTTCTGGAAAGTTGAAAATCTATCTACTTTTCGGGAAAGTAGATAATCAACTTTCCCAGAAAGTAGATATTTCCCACTTTTTATGATACAAATTTCCCGTTTTCTATGATAATCTACTAAGCAAAATTAGGTAATATTTCCCCCAAAATTTGAAAATCTTCTCCGAAAAATCGACAATCTACTTTCCCGAAAAGTAGAAAATCTATATACTTTTCGGGAAAGAAGATAACCAACTTTCCCGGAAAGTAGATATTACCCATTTTTTATGATACAAATTTTCCGTTTTCTATGATAATCTATTTCGCAAAATTAGGTAAAATATCCCCCGAAAAGCAGAAAATCTATCTACTACTCGGGAAAGTTGATAACTAACTTTCCCGGAAAGTAGATATTTCCCATTTTTTATGAAACAAATTTCCCGTTTTCTATGATAATCTGCTTTGCAAAATTAGGTAATATTTCCCCAAAAATTCGAAAATCTACTCCCCCGAAAAGTCGATAATCTACTTTCCCCAAAAGTAGAAAATCTATCTACCTTTCTGGAAATTAGATAACCAACTTTCACGGAAAGTAGACATTTCCCATTTTTTATGATACAAATTTCCCGTTTTCTGTGATAATCTACTTCGCAAAATTAGGTAATATTTCCCCCAAAATTCGAGAATCTACCTCCCCGAAAAGTCGATAATCTACTTTCCCGAAAAGAAGATAATCTATCTACTATTCGGGAAAGTAGATAACCAACTTTCCCGGAAAGTAGATATTTCCCATTTTTTATGATACAAATTTCCCGTTTTCTATGATAATCTACTTCGCAAAATTAGGTAATATTTTCTCAAAATTGGAAAATCTACTTCCCCGTAAAAAGAAGTAAACCTAACAGAAATACACTGTGTTTCAATTAAAAGTAAGTTTTCCGTGAAAGAAATAAAACTAACTAAGATACACTGTTTTTCATCTAAAAGTGTTTTTTGTGAAAAGATGTAAAACTAACTTCAAAACTACGTTTTAAACAGAAACATAGCTTATCTCTGAAAAGAAGTACAACTGATTAAAAAACAGTGTTTTCAAAAGAAAGTGGGCGTTTTCCGTGAAAAGAAGTACAACTGACTAAAACTAAAAACCAGTGTTATGAAAAATATTAAGCGTTTTCCGTGATAAGGGTAGCACTAACTAAAATACATTGTTTTGTTTTTTAAGCTGATTTCTTTCCGTGAAAAGAAGTAAAACTAACTGAAATACACTGTTTTCAATTAAATTAAGTGTTTTCCGTGAAAAGAAATACAACTAACTTTAAAACACTGTTTTCCGACAGAAAATAAGGCTTATATATGAAAAGAAGTATAGCTGACTAAATACTGTGTTTTTGAGAAAAGAACTAAACGTTTTCCGTGAAACGAGGAAAAATTAACTAAAATACGTTGCTTTTCATCTAAAAGTGAGTGTTTTCCGTAAACAGAAGTAAACTAACTAAAATATACCTTTTCTCATCTAATTGTGAGTGTTTACGTTAAAAGAAGTAAAACTAACTATATACACTGTTTTTCATCTAAAAGTGAGTGTTTTCCGCAAAAAGGAAGTAAAAACCTATCTACTTTTCGGGAAAGTATATAACCGACTTTCCCGTAAAGTAGATATTTCCCATTTTTTATGATACAAATTTCCCGTATTCTGTGATAATCTACTTCGCAAAATTAGGTAATATTTCCCCCAAAATTTGAAAATCTACTCGCCGGAAAGTCGATCATCTACTTTCCCGAAAAAAAGAAAATCTATCAACTTTTCGGGAAAGTAGATAACCGACTTTCCCGTAAAGTAGATATTTCCCATTTTTTATGATACAAATTTCTCGTTTTCTATGATAATCTACTTCGCAAAATTAGGTAATATTTCCCCCGAAAAGCAGAAAATCTATCTACTATTCGGGAAAGTTGATAACTAACTTTTCCGGAAAGTAGATATTTCCCATTTTTTATGATAAAAATTTCCCGTATTCTGTGATAATCTACTTCGCAAAATTAGGTAATATTTCCCCCAAAATTCGAGAATCTACTTCCCCGAAAAGTCGATAATCTACTTTCCCGAAAAGAAGATAATCTATCTACTATTCGGGAAAGTAGACAACCAACTTTCCCGGAAAGTAGATATTTCCCATTTTTTATGATACAAATTTCCCGTTTTCTATGATAATCTACTTCGCAAAATTAGGTAATATTTCCCCCAAAATTTGAAAATCTTCTTCGCCGAAAAATCGATAATCTACTTTCCCGAAAAGTAGAAAATCTATTTACTTTTCGGCAAAGTAGATAACCAACTTTCCCGGAAAGTAGATATTTCCCATTTTTTATGATGCAAATTTTCCGTTTTCTTCATAGAAAACGGAAAATCTATTTCGCAAAATTACGTAATATTTCCCCCCAAATTCGAAAATCTACTTCCCCTTGAAAAGAAGTAAACCTAACAGAAATACACTGTGTTTCAATTAAAAGTAAGTTTTCCGTGAAAGAAATAAAACTAACTAAGATACACTGTTTTTCATCTAGAAGTGTTTTTTGTGAAAAGAAGTAAAACTAACTTCAAAACTACGTTTTAAACAGAAAACATAGCTTATCTTTGAAAAGAAGTACAACTGATTAAAAAACAGTGTTTTCAAAAGAAAGTGGGCGTTTTCCGTGAAAAGAAGTACAACTGACCAAAACTTAAAACCAGTGTTATGAAAAATATTAAGCGTTTTCCGTGATAACGGTAGGACTAACTAAAATACATTGTTTTTCTTTTAAGCTGATTTCTTTCTCTGAAAAGAAGTAAAACTAACTGAAATACACTGTTTTCAATTAAATTAAGTGTTTTCCGTGAAAAGAAATAAAACTAACTTTAAAACACTGTTTTCCGACAGAAAATAAGGCTTATGTATGAAAAGAAGAATAGCTGACTAAATACAGTGTTTTTGAGAAAAGAACTAAACGTTTTCCATGAAAAGAGGTAAAATTAACTAAAATACGTTACTTTTCATCTAAAAGTGAGTGTTTTCCGTAAACAGAAGTAAACTAACTAAAATATACCCTTTTTAATCTAATTGTGAGTGTTTACGTTAAAAGAAGTAAAACTAACCAAATACACTATTTTTCATCTAAAAGTGAGTGTTTTCCGCAAAAAGAAATGAAAATCTATCTACTTTTCGCGAAAGTATATAACCGACTTTCCCTTAAAGTAGATATTTCCCATTTTTTATGATACAAATTTCCCGTTTTCTATGAAAATCTACTTCGCAAAATTAGGTAATATTTCCCTCAAAATTCGAAAATCTACTCCCCCGAAAAGTCGATGATCTACTTTCCAGAAAAAAAGAAAATCTATCAACTTTTCCGGAAAGTAGATAACCGACTTTCCCGGAAAATTGATGTTTCCCATTTTTTATGATACAAATTTCCCATTTTCTATGATAATCTACTTCGCAAAATTAGGTAATATTTGCCCAAAAACTCGAAAATCCACTCCTCCGATAAGTGGATAATCTACTTTCCTGGAAAGTTGAAAATCTATCTACTTTTCGGGAAAGTAGATAACCAACTTTCCCGGAAAGTAGATATTTCCCATTTTTTATGATACAAATTTCCCGTTTTCTATGATAACCTACTTCGCAAAATTAGGTAATATTTCCCCCAAAATTTGAAAATCTACTTCGCCGAAAAGTCGATAATCTACTTTCCCGAGAAGTAGAAAATCTATCTACTTTTCGGGAAAGTTGATAACCAACTTTCCCGGAAAGTAGATATTTCCCATTTTTTATGATACAAATTTCCCGTTTTCTATGATTATCTGCTTCGCAAAATTAGATAATATTTCCCCCAAAATTCGAAAATCTACTTCCCCGAAAAGTCGATAATCTACATTCCCGAAAAATAGAAAATCTATCTACTTTTCGGGAAAGTAGATAACCAACTTTCCCGGAAAGTAGATATTACCCATTTTTTATGATACAAATTTTCCGTTTCGTATGATAATCTATTTCGCAAAATTAGGTAATATTTCCCCCAAAATTCGAAAATCTACTCGCCGGAAAGTCGACGATCTACTTTCCCGAAAAAAAGAAAATCTATCAACTTTTCGGGAAAGTAGATAACCGACTTTCCCGGAAAGTAGATATTTCCCATTTTTTATGATACAAATTTCTCGTTTTCTATGATAATCTACTTAGCAAAATTAGGTAATATTTCCCCCGAAAAGCAGAAAATCTATCTACTATTCGGGAAAGTTGATAACTAACTTTCCCGGAAAGTAGATATTTCCCATTTTTTATGAAACAAATTTCCCATTTTCTATGATAATCTGCTTCGCAAAATTAGGTAATATTTCCCCCAAAATTCAAAAATCTACTCCCCCGAAAAGTCGATAATCTACTTTCCCGAAAAGTAGAAAATCTATCTACTTTTCTGGAAATTTGATAACCAACTTTCCCGGAAGGTAGATATTTCCCATTTTTTATGATACAAATTTCCCGTTTTCTATGATAATCTACTTCGCAAAATTAGGTAAAATTTCCCCCAAAATTTGAAAATCTACTTCGCCGAAAAGTCGATAATCTACTTCCCCGTAAAAAGAAGTAAACCTAACAGAAATTCACTCTGTTCCAATTAAAAGTAAGTTTTCCGTGAAAGAAATAAAACTAACTAAGATACACTGTTTTTCATCTAAAAGTGTTTTTTGTGAAAAGAAGTAAAACTAACTTCAAAACTACGTTTTAAACAGAAAACATAGCTTATCTCTGAAAAGAAGTACAACTGATTAAAAAACAGTGTTTTCAAAAGAAAGTGGGCGTTTTCCGTGAAAAGAAGTACAACTGACTAAAACTTAAAACCAGTGTTATGAAAAATATTAAGCGTTTTCCGTGATAACGGTAGGACTAACTAAAATACATTGTTTTTCTTTTAAGCTGATTTCTTTCAGTGAAAAGAAGTAAAACTAACTGAAATACACTGTTTTCAATAAAATTAAGTTTTTTCCGTGAAAAGAAATAAAACTAACTTTAAAACACTGTTTTCCGACAGAAAATAAGGCTTATATATGAAAAGAAGTATAGCTGACTAAATACAGTGTTTTTGAGAAAAGAACTAAACGTTTTCCGTGAAAAGAGGTAAAATTAACTAAAATACGTCGCTTTTCATCTAAAAATGAGTGTTCTCCGTAAACAGAAGTAAACTAACTAAAATATACCCTTTTTCATCTAATTGTGAGTGTTTACGTTAAAAGAAGTAAAACTAACTAAATGCAATGTTTTTCATCTAAAAGTGAGTGTTTTCCGCAAAAAGAAATAAAAATCTATCTACTTTCGGGAAAGTATATAACCGACTTTCCCGTAAAGTAGATATTTCCCATTTTTTATGACACAAATTTCCCGTTTTCTATGATAATCTACTTCGCAAAATTAGATAATATTTCCACCAAAATTCGAAAATCTACTTCCCCGAAAAGTCGATAATCTACATTCCCGAAAAGTAGAAAATGTATCTACTTTTCGGGAAAGTAGATAATCAACTTTCCCGGAAAGTAGATATTTCCCATTTTTTATGATACAAATTTCCCGTTTTCTATGATAATCTACTTCGCAAAATTAGGTAATATTTCCCCCAAAATTTGAAAACTCTTCTTCGCCGAAAAATCGATAATCTACTTTCCCGAAAAGTAGAAAATCTATCTACCTCTTGGGAAAGTTGATAACCAACTTTCCCGGAAAATAGATGTTTCCCATTTTTTATGATACAAATTTCCCGTTTTCTATGATAATCTACTTCGCAAAATTAGATAATATTTCCCCCAAAATTAGAAAATCTACTTCCCCGAAAAGTCGATAATCTACATTCCCGAAAAGTAGAAAATCTATCTACTTTTCGGGAAAGTAGATAATCAACTTTCCCGGAAAGTAGATATTTCCCATTTTTTATGATACAAATTTCCCGTTTTCTATGATAATCTTCTTCGCAAAATTAGGTAATATTTCCCCCAAAATTTAAAAACTCTTCTTCGCCGAAAAATCGATAATCTACTTTCCCGAAAAGTAGAAAATCTATCTACCTCTTGGGAAAGTTGATAACCAACTTTCCCGGAAAATAGATGTTTCCCATTTTGTATGATACAAATTTCCCGTTTTCTATGATAATCTACTTCTTAAAATTAGGCAAAATTTCCCCGAAAATTCGAAAATCTACTTCCCCGAAAAGTCGATAATCAACTTTCACGAAAAGTAGAAAATCTATCTACTTTTCGGGAACGTAGATAACCAACTTTCCCGGAAAGTAGATATTTCCCATTTTTTATGATACAAATTTCCAGTTTTCTATGATAATCTAGTTCGCAAAATTAGGTAATATTTCCCCCAAAATTCGAAAATCTACTCGCCGGAAAGTCGACGATCTACTTTCCCGAAAAAAAGAAAATCTATCAACTTTTCGGGAAAGTAGATAACCGACTTTCCCGGAAAGTAGATATTTCCCATTTTTTATGATACAAATTTCTCGTTTTCTATGATAATCTACTTAGCAAAATTAGGTAATATTTCCCCCGAAAAGCAGAAAATCTATCTACTATTCGGGAAAGTTGATAACTAACTTTCCCGGAAGTAGATATTTCCCATTTTTTATGAAACAAATTTCCCGTTTTCTATGATAATCTGCTTCGCAAAATTAGGTAATATTTCCCCCAAAATTCAAAAATCTACTCCCCCGAAAAGTCGATAATCTACTTTCCCGAAAAGTAGAAAATCTATCTACTTTTCTGGAAATTTGATAACCAACTTTCCCGGAAGGTAGATATTTCCCATTTTTTATGATACAAATTTCCCGTTTTCTATGATAATCTACATCGCAAAATTAGGTATTATTTCCCCCAAAATTGGAAAATCTACGTCCCCGAAAAGTCGATAATCTACTTTCCCGACAAGTAGAAAATCTATCTTCTTCTCGGGAAAGTAGATAACCAACTTTCCCGGAAAGTAGATATTTCCCATTTTTCATGTTACAAATTTCCCGTTTTCTATGATAATCTACTTCTCGAAATTAGGCAAAATTTCCCCGAAAATTCGAAAATCTACTTCCCCGAAAAGTCGATAATCAACTTTCACGAAAAGTAGGAAATCTATCTACTTTTCGGGAACGTAGATAACCAACTTTCCCGGAAAGTAGATATTTCCCATTTTTTATGATACAAATTTCCCGTTTTCTATGATAATCTACTTCGCAAAATTAGGTACTATTTCCCCCAAAATTCGAAAATCTACTTCCCCGAAATGTCGATAATCTACTTTCCCGAAAAGTAGAAAATCTATCTACTTTTCGGGAAAGTAGATAACCAACTTTCCCGAAAAGTAGATATTTCCCATTTTTATGCTACAAATTTCCCGTTTTCTATGATTATCTACTTCGCAAAATTAGGTAATATTTCCCCCAAAATTCGAAAATCTACGTCCCCGAAAAGTCGATAATCTACTTTCCCGAAAAGTAGAAAATCTATCTACTTTTCGAAGAAAGTAGTGTTACGAGTTGGGGATTTAGAATATAGTTAAAAGTCTACCCAGATCCCAACAGGCAACAACAAAAAAAAAAACAAAGACAATCGGACTATAAAAGGGTGGACAAAGGATGGGAGTTTTTGTTGTGTATAATAAAGTACCATAAATTCCTAAACAAAATATTCAGCGTTCTATAATTTACCCTTAACCATACTTATCCTAAACATTAACTGTATATACATATCTATACAACATACAATAATTTTGAAGCAAGTGGACGTGGGGGAGGCAATACAAGATTACAAATACTTAAATGAGGAGCTGATATGGCTGACGAGTAGAGCTGAGTATGGTAGAAGACGGTAGCTAGTCACGGTGCCGTAGGTTTTGGGAGGAGTGATAGGGTGTGGTTAGTTAATGGTAGAATGGTTATTTTTTATTTTGTGGGATTGTTTGTAACGGCTGGGTATATTAGGTTTTTATTTTGGGGGGATTGTTAGGGTCTTTTCTTTCTTTTTTAGGGGTTGAGTGCAGGTTGAGTGGGTTAGTTTTTTTTATTTATTTATTTATTTTTTTTTGTCGGAGTGGTCTTGAGTTTGAGTTGGTGGCGTGGGGTTTGGAGTGAGGGGGGGGGGGGAGGAGCGAATTAGGCAAGTCAGGTAAAGTTAGGGTAGGTTGGGTGGGAATCATTGGGTGTGGGGTTGAGAAGAGGTTAGGTTAAGATTAAGTTAGGTTACGTTGATTGGGTTAGGTTAGGTGGGAATCGTTAGGTGTGGGCTGAGGAGAGGTTAGGTTATTAGGTTAGGCTGATTTGGTTAGGTTGGGTGGGAATCGTTGGGTGAGGGTTAAGGAGAGGTTAGGTTTAATTTGGGGGGAAATTGGTGGGTTTGGTTATAGGGAAGTTTTTAATACAAGGGAGGTGCGAGGGGAGTGTTTGGTCTGTTTAGTATGGAGGGATTTCTGTCTCTGAATCTGCGTGGGAGTATGATGTTGTCGAAATAATCCTGCCATTGAGGGTAAGTAGTGAGGAGTGACTATTTGTTTGTCACCTAGTTTTCTCCAGTAGATGTTAAGTGGGGGGAGGGAGCCGAGTTCATGTAGATGACTATTTCGGGTGAAGGATGACCAGTGTGTGTTGTGGATGAATCTTAGTGCTTTGTTTCGTATGACGAAGTTTCTTGGCGTATGATGGTGGTGCTAGCTGGAGTGTGTTAGGTGCATAAGTCAATAGTGGGCGTATGAGGGCTTTGAATAGGTGTGTTTTGGTTTTGATTGATGCGGTTCTGAATCTGTATATATTCCCGAGTGTTTTGTTTGCGATCAAAGCCTTCATATTGGTGTGTAGTGTCATGGTGAGGGTGTCGTTGAATGTGACTCCTAGGATTGTGTTTGTTCGTTTGACAGTTATAGGTGAAGGGTAGGCGACGTAGGGGTTTAGGTAAATGTGACGTGGTTGTCGTCTTTTGGTGCCGAAGTAGGTGATTTGTGCTTTGTTCGGGTTGGTTTGTATTCGCCATCGGAGTTCCCATTGTGTAACTTGTTCGAGTTCCCTGTGTGCTTTGTCTGTTAGGTGATCAAGAGTTCTGTGTCTGACTAGTTGGGTTACATCGTCGGCGTACTGTATTGTCAGAGAGTCGATGTGTAAGGGGTCGGGTAAGTCGTTTGTGTAAAGAATGTATAGTGTTGGGGACAGGACGGATCCTTGTGGGACTCCTGCATGCAGTGTGAAGTGGTCAGAGTAGGCAGGTGTGACTTTTTTCCTCATTTTTCTGTCTGTTATGAAGTTACATAGTAATTGTTGTGATTTTTGAGGGAGGTTAAAATTGGTGCATATCTTATACATTAATCCATCGTGCCAAACTGTGTCGAAGGCTTTTTGTACGTCTTTTGTAATGAGTGCTATCTTGTATGCACCTTTGTTCATGTGGAGGTAGTTTGTCATTATATTGAGTGCGTCTTGAGTTGAGTGGTGTGCGCTGAAGCCGAACTGCTTGTCGGACAGTAGTTGTTCATCTTCAAGGTGGTATCTGAGGCGGGTGTTGTATAGTGTTTCAAAAGTTTTGCCTAAGACTTTTAGTATGCTGATCGGTCTGTAGTTTTGAGGATCTGTTGGGTTTTTGTTTGGTGTAGGTATCATGACGGCTGTGGCTGTCTTAAAGAGTTTTGGGAAGTATCCTGTAGCCAGTTGGGTGTTGTAGAGGTATGTAATGGCTGTGACTGTTTCTGGGGGCAGGTGCTTCAGGATTGCTTGACCAATATTGCTGTCACCTGGTGTTTTCTTTTTGGTTTTGTCTAGTGCTTGTTTGACTTCTGTTGGGGTAAAAGGAGCAGTGAAGGTGGGGTTCTGTGTGAGAGTGGGGGTATCTATTGTGTTGTCAGGAGTTGTTCTGTCGTGAAGTGTTTGCATGTGTGTGGTGATGTTGTTTATGTGGTTTAAGATGTATCTTTGTTGTGGGGGGGGGGGGGGGTGGGTGGAAAATGTGTTCCCAGTGTTGTTTTAGTGTTTGTGCTACGTCGGCTGGCTCATTGATTTTCCTACCATTTACTAGCAGGTGATCAAAGGGGGGTTTTGCAGTTCCTTTCAGCTTGGCGATCCTTTGCCAAAATTCTCGGGGGTTATGTGTTCTGTGTTCCTGGGCAGCCTCTACGAGTTTTGCCCAGTGAACCTCATGGTCTTGGCGGAGGCTGTGGATGATGTGTGTTCTTAGTGTGGAGATGTCTGTGTAAACTGGTGCTAGGTTAAGTTTGTTTAGTTCGAATCGTGTCCTGTAGCAGTTAAGTAGGCGTCGAGTTCTTATGGAGGGTGTGAAGGAGTATTTTCTCTTGAACCGGTGTTTAGGAATGTGGGTATCTGCTATGGCGGTGATAGTGTTGAAAAGGTGTGTCCAGGTGTGAGGGGGCGGATTCTTGGTCTGTCACCAATGTGAGGGGGTTCTGACTCCCTCTCTGTTTCTACGCCACCCTCATCTTATCTACTTCTCTTAGTTCTTACTCTACTCAGTTCCGTCACCTATTCTTGGGTAGCATGGGCGAGGGTCTAGGCACGTGAGTATGGTAATTTTGGTATCAGGTCACTTGGATGGAAATAAAGGTAAAATACTGTGGGAGAAATGAATACTCCTAAAATTCTCAAAGAACAAGTTTATTAATATAAAATCAAAGGGGAAAATAGATGTTATTAACATATAACTACCGGGCTCAGCTCCTGGGCCTATTGCAAACTCTCTATGTCTTATGTACTGGTTTCCTTGTTTTCCTATTTACTCAACAGCAATTATTCGGACATTACACTCTTACCGTGCACACACTACCTGATGTCACCTTACATTATATCGCAGGACCAGTTCCTTGTCTTTCCTCCCAAGACACTAATACTGATACAAACCCCGACATGGGTCCCCCACAACATGGGTAAGTATTAACAACACCTACAACCACACTGTGGACCATAATTCCAAGGCCTGTCACAGGGTATAGCACTGGCGCCTCTAACAACTGCTGTTGTGGTCGGTTACACTCCGACCCGAGATGGGTTTGGGGTCCTCGGCCCACGAGGTAGAGTAGAGCCGATTACTCATGCCGAATCAGCGCCATCACTCCTATTTGACCACTGCTGGGTATTCACCGGCTCCGAGCGACCGGTGGGTTTCAATTAAGCCCACCCTCGACCTGGAGACAAACGGTGCAGCGTCACGGGACCTATATGGATGAAGGGACGGGCACTTACTGACTGTGACAACAACATCACGTTTCAGGGGACGTTAAAGACGTAAATATGACTTCACTCAGAGCATATCAACTACGTTACTGTAACACTTGCACAATCAACTATTAATTGGGTCAAGTCACTTAAAGAAGGGCAAATCACAACACAGCGTGGATTGGCCTACCTGTATGGATGAAGGGACGGGCACTTACTAACGGTTGAAATGCCCGCAGCGCCCTCACTCAAAACAGGCCAGGGAGTCCAGCTACTCCTATTCCGATGAATTAATTTACTGTACACTCTGACCTTGAAATTGAGACTATGAACTCATTTTCATTCTCTATTATCATCTTCACTAACAATGCTCTGACTCAGCTATCGAAAGCCAAATTAAATTGATTACAAAGGGTTGGATGGCAACAGGTCCCAGCATACAGCGTCTACTCCCATAGACCAAGACGGGGGAAACATAGAAAACGGGGAACGTTTCCACTGGGGGGACTCGGAAGGTTTGTGGACGTTTGAGCGTAATATGAATCTTTAAGGTTTTCAGGTTAGCTCTTATCATGACCATTACACAGGTTTCCTCAATCTTCCTAGTGGGTTGGTGTTCGAGGTTGAGTGTGTATTGTTGTTCAGAGAGTGTGGTTTTGAAGGCATCCTAATCTGTGTGTTGATACTGGTATTGAGGTGTGGTTGTTGGGAGGAGGATGGGATTGTTGGAGAGGTGAAGAGTGATGGGAATGTGGTCTGAGCCTGATAGGGGGGCCGGGAGTAATGTAGTGTTGGAATTGGAGGGCAGGGGTGTTGGTGATGATGTCTGGAGTGCCTTTGCCGTGAGCAGCGTAGAATGTGGGGAAGAAAGGGCCAATGTGGTGAAGGTTTTTGTGAGTGACCAAAGCGTGTAGTTGTTGGCCATAGGGGTCGATGCGGTTGTGCTGGAATCGGGTGTGGTGTGCATTGAGGTCGGCCATTAGTATTACAGGTAGGTGTGAGTTGTAAAGATGGAGTTTAGGTCTGAGAAGGGGATAAGCGAGTTAGGTCTTGAGTATGTTGTGCAGATGATTATCTGTCCGTGTTGAGTGTCGATCTTGACGGCCATGAAGTGTTTGAGGCGAAGTTGGTGATGATTTCGTGTTTCATGGAGGATCTGATGAGGATAGCAACGCCCTCGAATAGTTCGTGGGGTGATTGTCTGCTTGTGTAGCCGAAGTGCCTGACTTTGGTGTATGTGCATGTTGAGTTGAGGAGGGGGATGTCTGGGTTGTGTTCTTGTAGGAGGAGAGAGATGGCGTGTCTATTTGAGTGATATGCTCTACAGTTGTATTGCATAATGGTGATCATGTTGTATAATTTGTTCTTGGTTACTGATAAGAGATTGAAATTCTGGGGTGCAGGGATGAGGTCAAACTTGTCGAGCGACTGTGAGCGAGGTCTGAGTGTGGTGTATGCAGGTGAGGGATGGGCGGTTACGTGACTGTGTGTGTGGGGGAGTCGGGAGGATGAGTGGAGTGTGCTAGGTTCGTGTCGGGGTTGTTTCCTGTTTCCTTTGGGGTAGTGCCGAATAGATTTACTTTGATTATAGATTTAGTTGGATGTGTGTATTTTATAATTCTTTTGCTGTCATGTGTGTAGGAAGAAAGGGGTGAGGTGTTCTTCCTCTTAGGTCTAGTCGTCTTGACCCCTAGTTCTGTGGGGGGATGGGCTGCCATTTTATCCTTGGGAGTCTGAGGTGTTAGGGGAAGATTGGGTTTGGTTCGGATTTTTGTGGTCCGGGAGTTCATCGTAGTCGTGTGGGAAAAGTCAGGTGTAGGCAAGGTCAAGGTGGAGGGGCCGGGAGGTTTTGGACTGATTACTCTGGGGGGTGAGGTAATAGTAGATTGTTGAGGTAAGTCAGGTGTGGGCATGGCAGAAGTGGAGGGGCGGAGGAAGATTGCAGTGGTTTCTCTGGGGGGTGGGGGGGGGGGATGTTGGTCCGGTCGGAGATGGGGGCAGTGGGGAAGATGACGTCGGGACCGGTTCTGAAGGCATCAGGAATGTGCATGGTAGGGAGGCCGTTCGCCTTCAAACCATCAATTGCCAGTTTTAGAAAAAGAGACCTGTTTCCTTTGCTTAGGGTATGTGCCAGAAGTATGATGGTGGTGATTTTTGCGTCAATGTCGGGGGAGGGTGGGGGGGCGGTCAGGTTGTTGGTCCAGCAAGTGCGGGTGGGGAGTGTCGTGGCAGTAGCGAGTGAGTGGTGGGGTGGTGGAGGTGGTGCTGTGGGAGGTGAGGGTCGGCGGGGAGGGAGTGGTGTTGTGCTATTGTCGAGTCTGATTTTGCACTTGTTGCTGATGGCAGCGTGAGGGCCTTTGCAGTTGCATCTTTTTGTTCCAGTGGCAGTGCAGTTTCGGTAGGAGTGGCCTTGATTGGCACGCTTTGAGCAAGTTTGTGTGCTACTGCAACGGTTGGTGTTGTGCCCGAATTTGTAGCAATTGAAACATTGGTGCACTTGTATGTAGTGTTGGAACTCAATGTCTCTTGAGGGGATGATGTTGTTGCCGATTTTTATTCCGTTAGATTTTAATTTGATGGCGTCAGTTTGTGTAGCTGTAGTGATTTTTAACATGGGGAGAGTTCCCATCCGGGCTGCATATGTCATTTGGGAGGTGTTGTGTGAGTTGAGTTCATTCAAAAGGTTTGGGTTGTCAAGAATAGGTGGGATTACTTTCCTGCATATGAGGGTGCATTTTGCACGGTACTCAGGGGAACTGAGGACCGTTAAGCCATTGTCTTTCAGTTTGTTGTTCATTGCTGGGGAGTGGAATTGGTCGGCATCTTCGTCAGTTTGTACAAAGATTTTGATGATATCGTCGTTTGTGAAGGAAAGGATGTGAAATATCAAGGTCAGCTGAAAAATGAGTGAGGCGAGGTCTGTGCACGGTTGGATGGTATGGTCCACTTTAATTTTAATTGAAGGCATGTTAACTGTTTAAATTTTGGAGATTTATGGAGATCTCCCCTAACAATGTCCCTGATTTCCTGCGCCCCTCACGTAGGGGAGACCCTGCACTATCACAGAGGTCCCCAGGCGAATCGGCAGGCTGTGCTGACCCTCCGCCCTTCACACTAACACGCACTGGCGAGGTGTGGGGACAGAGGGCGTTTCCAGACGAATACTCCCCTGTACGTCAGCTGACAGGGGAATAGGTCCTTTCACGGCACGGAAGAGAAGGATTAGAGTGGAAGAAAAAGGTCTGAAAACTCACTGCCGACTCTCTCTTCACACCAAGCCCCTCAGCAGCATTCGGGGTTCCTAAGGGAGGTCCGATACTGTAGGAGAGGCTCAATGTGTTGATCGAATCAACAGAATTGTCAGTTGGAGAATTGAAGTCAGGTGCTTGTGTTTTCCAGGATACGTGGGAAGATGGGAGAGGTCCAATGACTAGCCAATCAGCTGTGTCTGTTCCTTCTCCGACTTCCACTTCGCTCTGTGACTGACTGCTGCTACTGATTCCTGACTGCGACTGGCGACTCACTTGCTGACGAAGAAAACTTTGAGGACGTGACGCAACAACCAGGATATGGAGAAGGGAAACCCCGGAGTGCTAACTAAGACGAGTCATATTCGTGTTTCGTCCCTAGATGGCGTTGCTCGTGGTGCTGGGTCAGGACAATAGATGGCGTGGTTCGTAGTGCTGTGTAGGTAGATCATGACAATTTGTGGCGGGGTTGGTACCAGTAGATAACCAACTTCCCGGAAAGTAGATATTTCCCATTTTTTATGATACAAATTTCCCGTTTTCGGGGAAGTAGATTTTCGAATTTTGGGGGAAATATTATCTAATTTTGCGAAGTAGATTATCATAGAAAACGGGAAATTTGGATCATAAAAAATGGGAAACATCTATTTTCCGGGAAAGTTTGTTATCAACTTTCCCAAGAGGTAGATAGATTTTCTACTTTTCGGGAAAGTAGATTATCGATTTTTCGGCGAAGAAGAGTTTTCAAATTTTGGGGGAAATATTACCTAATTTTGCGAAGTAGATTATCATAGAAAACGGGAAATTTGTATCATAAAAAATGGGAAATATCTACTTTCCGGGAAAGTTGATTATATACTTTCCCGAAAAGTAGATAGATTTTCTACTTTTCGGGAATGTAGATTATCGACTTTTCGGGGAAGTAGATTTTCGATTTTTGGGGAAATATTATCTAATTTTGCGAAGTAGATTATCATAGAAAACGGGAAATTTGTGTCATAAAAAATGGGAAATATCTACTTTACGGGAAAGTCGGTTATATACTTTCCCGAAAGTAGATAGATTTTTATTTCTTTTTGCGGAAAACACTCACTTTTAGATGAAAAACATTGCATTTAGTTAGTTTTACTTCTTTTAACGTAAACACTCACAATTAGATGAAAAAGGGTATATTTTAGTTAGTTTACTTCTGTTTACGGAGAACACTCATTTTTAGATGAAAAGCAACGTATTTTAGTTAATTTTACCTCTTTTCACGGAAAACGTTTAGTTCTTTTCTCAAAAACACTGTATTTAGTCAGCTATACTTCTTTTCATATATATGTCTTATTTTCTGTCGGAAAACAGTGTTTTAAAGTTAGTTTTATTTCTTTTCACGGAAAACACTTAATTTAATTAAAAACAGTGTATTTCAGTTAGTTTTACTTCTTTTCACAAAAAGAAATCAGCTTAAAAGAAAAACAATGTATTTTAGTTAGTCCTACCGTTATCACGGAAAACGCTTAATATTTTTCATGACACTGGTTTTAAGTTTTAGTCAGTTGTACTTCTTTTCACGGAAAACGCCCACTTTCTTTTGAAAACACTGTTTTTTAATCAGTTGTACTTCTTTTCAGAGATAAGCTATGTTTTCTGTTTAAAACGTAGTTTTGAAGTTAGTTTTTCTTCTTTTCACAAAAAACACTTTTAGATGAAAAACAGTGTATCTTAGTTAGTTTTATTTCTTTCACGGAAAACTTACTTTTAATTGGAACACAGTGTATTTCTGTTAGGTTTACTTCTTTTTACGGGGAAGTAGATTATCGACTTTTCGGGGGAGTAGATTTTCGAATTTTGGGGGAAATATTACCTAATTTTGCGAAGCAGATTATCATAGAAAACGGGAAATTTGTTTCATAAAAAATGGGAAATATCTACTTTCCGGGAAAGTTAATTATCAACTTTCCCGAATAGTAGATAGATTTTCTGCTTTTCGGGGGAAATAACACCTAATTTTGCTAAGTAGATTACACTGGTCAACAAAGTTTTTGTTGCATTGCTATAAACACTTGATTCTACCTAATTTGGGTGTGCTGATCTCATATCTGAAGTTAGTTTCTTTCTGTAAGCTCTAGTTTTTTTGCAATCAAGGTATTTTGAAATTTCAAAATTTCGTCTTCGTCTTATTGACCTCGTCGTCTATCTTGAAAAATATGTCATTAAACTGTCATTAAATTAGCTGGGTAATAAACAATAAAATATTACATATTCTAAATTTATTCAACAACACAATTTGAAACAGGTTCCATCTAAAACAAAGGTTGAAATTTGTATAAAACTCATTGTTAGGTAAGAAATTTGTTACTATGAGGAGACAAAGCCCAATCACATTTTAGCCAGGTAGGAATTTGCGCTTGAAGCTCTTGCGTTTGTGAAATGTCTCAGGGCACTCTCGTTTAATGCTCCAGCAGTAGTCTGCCATCATATGTTTGTCCCATCTCCCTTGGTAGCGGTCTTCCATGGTCTTGAGATCCTGATGAAACCGCTCGCCTTGCTCGTCACTTACTGCCCCTAGGTTCTCAGGGAATCTATCAAGATGACTATATAGGAAATGGAGTTTGACACTCATATTGCATCCAAGGTCATGAAAGGCTGACAACATGGTTGCTACAAGGGTTTCATAGTTGTCAGCCTTTTTATTACCAAGAAAGTTTTCCATTACCGCCACAAATGAAAGCCATGCACCCCTTTCCTTGTCGTCCATCTTTCTGACAAAGTCTTGATCACGTACAAGTGCACGAATTTGTGGTCCATCAAACACACCTGCCTTTATCTTCTCAAATGACAAAGCAGGGTGAGCAGAGACTATGTGTTGGAAGCATTCACCATCAGTATTTAATGCTCTGACAAACTGTTTCATCAGGCCCAGCTTGATATGGAGAGGAGGAAATATGATCTTTTCTCGACTGACGATTGGATCATTGACAATGTTTGGCATACCAGCTTCCAGAGTCTCACGAAAGGGCCACTCCTTCAGGTTCCAATGCCTGTCTCTAGCTCGGCTGTCCCACATGCAAAGAAAGCAGGGATACTTTGTAAATCCTCTTTGTTGGCCAAGAAGGAAGTTCACCATTTTGAGGTCAACACAAATTGTCCAGTTGTGCTCATGGTATTTTAGCAGGTGAATCACAGTTTTAATGTCATTATACTCCTCTCGTAAGCACACAGAATGACCCACTGGAACAGCTGCATAGACATTACCATTATGTAGTAGCACACACTTCAGGCTACGCTTACAACTATCTAGAAATAATCGCCAGTCATTTGGACTATACAATGGAATCCCTAATTCCTGGAGAAGACCCGGGATATTATGACAGTAAACAAACTTATTCTCCTCTGTAAAGAATGGCACAAAATCCTGTTCCCGCTTTCTGAAGTCTGAAACTTTTGTGGTCTGGTTCAGTAGAGCCTTTTCTTGCAACCTAGAAGCTAGAACTTCTGCTGCATTTTTGGAGAGACCCAAATCACGCACAAGGTCATTCAGCTCTGGCTGACTAAACTTCTGAGGGGTTGATGACTCTGGTGTACCATCAGAAGAATCGTCGGAATCTGCAAGTATTTCTTGAGTTTCATGTTCACTCTCTTGGTCTTTGTCGCTTCCCTCCTCTTCAGCTGGAGACAACCCATTAAAAACTGGAACTGGTAGCTCATCAGAGTGCAAAGTAGGTCGAATTGCTGAAGGGATACTAGGATACGATATTTTATGTCTGTTTTTCTTGCCAACACCCTTCGTATTGATCAGACAAAAATAGCAGTCAGTTGTGTGGTCCTTCGGTTCTCGCCAGGTCATGGGAATTCCGAACGGTAAGCCCTTACGTTTTCCTTTTGTCCAGTCACGCAGCATTTCTTCGCAGTTATGACACACAGCATGTGGAGCCCATTTTTTGTCTTGGTCGCCAAGAGTAAGTCCGAAGTACGCTTTATAGCCGCGCCTCACAAACGATGTTATATTGCGCCTCTGACGAATAAGCGTGAAGTATCCACAAATATAACAGAAGGCATCAGGTTTGTTCACACATTGATTTCTCTTTGTAGCCATGACCAAATCTGAAAGAAAAAACAGACAAAATTGTATCTCCCTATTGATACCATAATCGTGTAATTAATTAATTTGACCGCAAACGGCTAGAATGTAAAACCTCAAATTACATGAAAACTGGAGCATGCAGAACAAAACTGGTTTCAAATATGAAATCAGCAGATCAAAAATGGTAAGAAACAGTAAAGAAATCTCATGCAACTGGGAATTATAAAAAATTTGTTGTCCTGTGTTATC
>CAUDMG010000921.1:0-17500 GCA_958450375.1 Homarus gammarus
TCTATGACAATACTCATTGCAGAATCAGTAGCTGTGACGTGTAATATTTTGTTATTTGATCACTAACATAAAATATGTTGCACTGAATTCACATAAAATTTCCGACTTTTTCCGGGTTTTCCAGCCTCCGTTAAAATTGCTTGCCATTTCCAGGTTTCCAGACCAGTAGACACCCTGATCATCCAACAGCTGACTGAGTACAATTTAATCAATGCATCACAACATGATTTCATGGATAGAATATTCTACTTGACAAACTTAGTCACTTTCATTGAATTTTTTACAGACCACAAGGACCAAGGTCTACCAGTGGATGTGTTGTACGGTCAGTCAAAAGGAACGAGTCTCTGACTCGACTTACCCCGACTGTCTGTCGTTTGATGCGGGTGTGCGGTTTCATTTTATTTGAGGTTGAACAAACTTTTGGACCATAGATGTATGTGGATTTCTCTAGGGCACTTGATAAAGTCTCACATCCACTACAAGCTGGCCAAGTTCTCATGTTGAACAAATATAAGGAAATACTACTTTACACAGAGACTGGTAGACCTATGGAACAGTCTGCCAACACAAGCTGTGGAATCAAGAACAGTATTGGACTACAAAAGAAACCTTGACAAAATTATCAAGAACACTGCAGAGATCTTACATAACCCACTGGTCTCCATCCCTTGGCATAGCCACCTCTATTGGGTGGCCATTAGATAAATAAGGTAAAAACAGTCTCATAGGAATACACATGTAAAAAAACACAAGTGTTACCGCCACAGCAAGATAAACTAGAAGAGACAGAGAAAGAGGGGTAAACTAGGCGGGAGAGAGAGAAGAGATATAGTGTTGAAGACGAATTTGCTGAGGTGTTTCAATACGAAACAAATGGCCCTCGAGGGCCTCCGGGCTGCGATTGCCCTCGAGGGTAGTCTACCTATTTCTACAGGACAGAACACGTTGGTTCAGACCACTAGACCCTAAAACGTGAGTGATCGTGAAGTATTAGAATCTGCTAAAAACTCTAAATAACTTTAATAAGTATATTTATGGACTGTAATTTGATCATATTATACAAATTGTCTCCTGATGTATCAACAGTTATAACATGTGAGTTATATTTAAGATGTTAACAGGCTATGTACTGTATATTGATTGTATTATTCATACTATGTGTCCTGAGATAACAGCATTTGTTATATGAGAATTGTTCTTTGACAGGTTTTGACCGAATTATATGGTACGAGTCAACGTCGAGGGTTTATTTCTCCAGCGTCAAACCAATAATGCTCCTATGAGCGTTAACAGCAAGTACTGTACTGTATTAGAATCAGCTTATACACCTAATGAGAACATGTGAAATAACAGTTACTCACCTCCCACAGGTCAGCTGTGTTTCATCAGTTGTCATTGGTGCCGTCATAATATATGGGTCTGGACAGTGTGTATAGTTGAGTCTGTACTGGTCATACTGAGATGTGTTGCTGGTCCTTGAAGCTTCCTGGAAATGTAACCAATAACTATATAATACACAACACTGTAAAACATTATAATGGGTAAAGGTGAAGGAGACCGTTAGCACCAGAAAAAAAACAACTCATGGAATTGAACCCAAATTTTTGGAGTTACCATTTGCATGATATTGAACACAAAAAATGGAAACAAGAATGAACAGGACCTAACGCAACCTGACCTGACCTAACCTTACCAAAGAAACTTACTTAACCTAATCTAATTTCAGTCGGGGGTTCTGCATATTATGCAAAAAAAAAAATAAATAAATAAATAAAAATAAATAAATAAACTTCCTTTGATGGAAGTAACTTCCGGGGACGAGAGATTTGCCGGTGTCCAAACGACTTTCTCAAACACAGAAAAATCCCTTGTCCTCGGATTTCTTTTTTTTCGGTTACCGGGAAAAGTTTCCCAGAGACTAAACAACACACAGACACTAGCCCACATCCCAGAATGTTTCTGGGTGCTGGGGAAAGATTTCCGGGAGTCTAAACTACCGGAGTCCGTATAAGCAGTTCTTCTTAAGTTAGAAATTCCATTTGTTTACTAGAATAATCCCGAATTGTTTATCTAAAAGCTTAGTTAAATAAATATAATTTAAAAACTACAAATCTTTGATACGGTGTTACAACGACGACGGGTATTTCCCAGTCACACTGAGCTGTGGGGGTTAGTGGGTCTCCTGTTACTGAACAGACATGATGCAATGTCAGGTGGAGGTAGGGTGGACGATGAGTGGTCTCAAAATACTGACCTTCTGATGCAATGTCAGGTCACCCACAGTTGCGTCTCATGACCTGACAATGTCTTGAATAAACACAAAAGCTTAGGTGCTCCAGTGTTTCCCACTTACTGAATGTATAGTACTGCATAAGACATCACCAATTCCCAACAAGTGGACAGGGCTTTGAAGTAGATGGAGAATGAGGGGTAAGATACTAAAAATAACACTAAACAAACCTTTGAAAACCTGACCTAACCTTCCTTAATCTATAGAAAGGTTAAAAATCAATTTCAAGTTCATAGATCCCCTCCCCACCTCAACACGGAAAACTTCAACACAATAAACAACAATAAGGTGCTGTACGTGCTTTATAGTTTTAGGATTTTTATAGGTTAGGTCAGGTCAGGTCAGGTCAGGTTTTCAAAGGTTCGTTTATTGTTCTTTTTAGTATTTTACTCCACATTTTCCCTCTCTTTCAAACCCTTCTCCACTTTGAGCAACTACCGTAATATTATTGGTACTTTTATCGGCTAAAATACTCAAAAAATATAATACTGTACTCACAATACATTGTCAATCCAAATAAGTGATTAACAACATACTGAGCTGTACTATAGAATTTGAATATGAAAATTGCAACTACTGAATTTATATGCTATTTAATATTAATTTTTGATTCACATTACTCTCCAAGATTACGCACAGAATCAACAGGACTGAATTACATTTCCCCAAAGTACTGTATAAAGGAGCCCAATCATCTGTGTCTTCTCCCTTCATATTTCCCTGGATGACGATAATTTCGGTTCTGCGATTATTCAGTACAAGTTTTCTCCAAGCCACCCGAATCTTAATACGTATCAGACATTAAAGATTTCATTATCATCGGCATAGAAAATAGGCAACACCCCGAGCATCTACGGACATCCGGCAGAGATGCAAGACTACTGGTGTAGACTGTAAACACAAGTGGTCCCAAAACTGACGTCTGTGGGACTGCAAAGGGACAGGATCTGCAATGATTCCACCAATCATCACACACTGAGATCTCTCTAACAAATAGGACTCAAGCAGTGAATTATATGACCTCACACAATGTACCCAGAGGGCGACCTCACTTTACCTGGTGACATCACGAGATCTGAGGTTGACAAGTTCCACAACAATTTAAATGAGTTACTTAATACACAAAGGCAGAACATACTATACAAAAAACACAGATAGATAATTATTTAAAGAATATTATTGGACAAAGAACGGCTGAAGTTTGCCTCCGAGATTATTATAAGGAATTGGCCAGTAGGGTTAAGACCGAGATAAGAAAAGCAAAGAACTGAAGGTATCAAGGGAGGCAAAGTCAAACCCAAGAGATTCTTCCAAATGTATCACACTAAAACACGTGACAATATTGGACCAATACAGTCAGATACTGGCAGGCTAACGACAGGGAACCGAGCAATAATCTGAAGATATTTTTCAACAGTTTTCGTCACCGAAACTTTAAACATGATACCCGAGGCACCGACTATATACAGAAATAGCGAAGAAAGTAGATCAAGCAAGATAGGAGTGACTAGTAACTATGTTAGTAAACAAACAGACAAGTTAAACCTAAGAAGTCGGCAGTTCCCGATGAGATATTTGCCAGAGTATTAAAGGAATGTATGCAAGAACTTAGTACACCCAGTCCTAGCTTAATGTTGCCCCACACAATGCTGTTTCGTTAGAACGTTCCTACTCTTTAGATACCCACGATTCCGACCAATTTAGTATAACGTTGTCACCCAACACGGGCTACTTTACATGGCGCGCCACCCTCTCCCACCTCGGTGTGCTACGCTCTCTTGCGGAGCATCACAGCGTCCCCGGTTTTCTCCCCAGTCATTGTTAAGCTTCCACAGCGTACGTGTGTGCTTAAGTACCCTAAAGCTCAGTACTTGGACCATTCATTTTTATGATATATGTTGGACTCAAAGACCAAAAATGACCACAATGCATTGTGGATGTTTTCAAAAGAACCAGAAATCGAAATTTTGCCTCTTGGGTTTTGCCCAATAAATACAACCTAACCTAACCTTGCCTAACCTGTAGTAAAAAAAAAAAAAAGCTTTATTTTCGGCATATAACTACAGTGCCAGTAGTGATTATCTCCCCCAAAACACATCTCTATAGCGATATCAACGATGGTGAGTATACATAGAGTACAGTTGGGTCTGCATTTACGCGGTCAATTGAACCCGTGGAGGCCCGCGAGAAACGCGTAAATGAAATAATGGAACATAGGGAATTAATTAAAATAGAGACTGGGCCGACCCCCAAACTCCACTTTTTGCGACACAATACGTACGTTGTAGTAAAAATAGTGTCTTAACTTTATGATGGTATGCACACACGTAATACAGAAAAGAAATATCAATAATATTAGGTTTTTTAACACTTACGTTAGTAGAAAAGATGGCTGGGCACACGGGCATGGGGGGTTGGTTCCGAGGCAGAGGGCAGATTATTGGCCCTCACCTGTATCACTTGTATCACTATCCACCACAGAGGCTTGCAGGGCCTCTTTGTCAAACCCCTCAAAGTCCATATCCTCACTATCACTATCCCTGACTTGGGCCGACTGTGGTGGGCGAAGAACTCGGTAATGCTTCGACGACTGGACGACCTCGTGCGCACCCTGCCCGTGCCGCTTCCCGTGTAAATGACCAAATTTACCGCATAATTAAAGAATTTCATTCTGGCAAGGCACCGCGTAAACCAAACCCGCGAAAATCCAGACTCGACTGTATTTATGTCGTGGTCACATTGACTGTTAGTCTGTTTTAACACTAATGATTCTTATTAAACTCTACGACCACAAAACGCGAGTGGGTTAGCCGTCCCCGAGAAGACGTGTTTTTCGCCGTCGACGCTTCGACTCGCGATCCCTCCCGGTAAGTCTCGCCTTCGAACGCAGTCGTCAATACGTTTTTTCCAATCTCTCCTGACAAGCTCAACCTTGATTAGTCTGTCTAAATCAACTTTAGTAATTCGCCAGACCTCTGTCAACTGAGGGTCATACTTGAATGCGTAACAGTCGAGTTGTTGCCTGAGTAGCGATTGCTGGCAACTCGGGGGTATATAACCACGGGGGAGAGGGAGAGAGCGTTCCGTGACGTCCTCTCCCGTTTGTTCCCGGGTATGTAGCGGTGTTTTATAGCCATTCAGCTTGATTCAGTCAATTGTAGTGAATATCAGTGTTCATGCTTTAACAGTGGAATTGTCATTCACCCAGTGTAAAAAGTAATATAAAGTAAATGTCGTCTGACGTTGCGAGACGAAAGATTTGTTTTGTGTTGTCGTCGTGCTTCCCGGTCCCGTGACGTCCTCTCCCGTTTGTTCCCAGATTCCAGGGTGGGCTTATTTGAACACCCCATCAGCTGCTGAGCCGGTGGGTAACCAGCAGGGATCAATATATGCATCGGTCGGTGATTCGACATGATTAACTTACTACAGATCAACATCGCGGGGCTGGACCCCAGACGCTCACCACGTGTCGACCACAACAGTAGTCGTCGGTTGTTAGAGGCGCCGGCGCTATACCCTGGGACATGCTTTGGAGTTATGGTCCACAATGTGGTTGTATGTGTTTGCTAATAATTATCCCATGTTGGGTAATGGACCCATGTATTTGCTGGTTTCAGTATTAACATGTGTGTTTTGAGTGCATCTCATATGCCCTACCAACAGTTAGTGTGAAATACCATATGTAAGTTGGCCATGTATGTAATGAAATGTATCACCAGTAATGTGGGTGAAGTAAGTACCTACTGGGATTGGCAGTTAAGAGGAGCCAAGGAGTTGTCATGTGTCTATATGTAATGTGAGTAAAGTCAAGGAATTGATCCTTGTAACGGTAACGTAATGTAACACCAGTAAGGTTGTCTGCAGTAAGAGTGTAGGATCTGAGTAACTTGCAAAGGAGTGAAAATAAGTAAATAGGAAATACTCAGTCTGCAATAAGCCCAGGAGTGAGCCTGGTAGTTATATGTTAATGATATATATTTTTCCCCACTTTGATTCAATATTAATAAACTTGTTCTTTGAGTATATTAGGAGTATTCATTTCTCCCACAGCAGTTACCTTTATTTCCGTCCAAGTGACATGATACCAGAATTACAATACCCATGTGCCTAGACCCTCGTCCATGCTACCAAAAAGAACTGAGGTTATGTAGTAACCATGAATTGAAGTAAGTAAAAACAACACTTGAAAGAACTAAGACAAGAAAAGTATGAGTAAGATAAGGGTGGCAGAGTAAGAGAGAGAAACTGCCGCTCTTACAGTGATGACAGTATGTTCAGCCACCCTTACATTTATATTGGATAATCACATATATTTGAGCTGTATTCAAGACTTGCAATAATTTTAGCAACAAAACCTCCCAGATTACCTAGTTGTGATGGGTACCTAGTTTATAGAAGAGGATATGAATGAAAGATTATGAATACTATCTTAACGCCGCAGCAGAAGAGAAAATGAAAGTACTGCATTGTAGTCGCAGGCCAATGTGCTGTCTACACTCCCTAACGCTCCATCAAACAACTTTATCTCTTCTGTTAAACGATCAGGTAAATCCGTTAGCAGCTCTTATCTACATAAAAGATAATATATCAATGAATAATAGAATAATATTCGTATTATTTGGTTGGATATGTTGCCTTTGTTTTTCATACATAACAGTTGATTTACGTCAATTTTAGTTTACCTTGTAAGAATGAATAATCGGCACTTTTGTTAATAATTATTACTTTGTATCATTTCTTTTCGGGTTAATACTAATCTAATTGCACTGTGGAGATGGATTTGTATATATTGGAATTGAAATATAAGAAAATATTCACTACGGCTGCGAGTTACTTTGCTCACATAAGTATCCCAAAGTCTGACAGGTAAAGGGTCCACACTTACCCCCCCCCCCTCCCCCCAAGTCGTTTTAGATTATTAATTTATATCACCTGTTTAATTAGTAATTTATATATACGGTGAATTAGTCAAATTTATATTAACTATGAACTGCTAAGTTGGCAGGAAAAGTATATTATATGTAATAATACTTGGAGAGTTATATAATGGAACAAATGTTCCTCACCACAATCCTTCTCTCAGTGGCATCATTACAATCACTCCCTCAGTAGCACCATTACAATCATTCAGTAGCACCATTGCAATCACTCCCTCAGTAACACCACCACAATCACTTCCTCAGCAGCACCACCGCAATCACTTCCTCAGGAACACCATAATCATTTTCCCAGTTGCACCACCACAAACACTTTTCTGACAGTACCACCGCAATCACTTTTCCGGTAACACCACCACAATCATTTTCTCGTTAGCACCACCACAATCATTTCCAAGTAGCACCACCACAATCACTTTCCCAGTAACACCACCAAACTACTTTTCCGGCAGTACCACAGTCACTTTCCTGATACCACCACCCTTGTTTGACTAACCTTAAACACACAACATTGGTAAGACAAGACTCACTTCTCTTCTCTCGCTCTTCGTCCACCTCAAGCCACTAAACATAAGAACAAAAGAACATAAGAATTGTGGAAACTGCAGCGGGCCTATTGGCCCATACTGGGCATTCCCGTTTACACCCAACCCCTATTGCACATAATTATAAGCATCCAACCTATGTTTGAAGCTTTCCAGCGTATTCGAGTTAATGTTGATATTTGGTAACTTGTTCCATTCATCCACTACTCTGTTTCCAAACCAGTGTTTACCTATTTCCCGCCTAAATCGAAATTTGTCTAATTTAAAACCATTGTTACGAGTTTGCTCCTGGTTGGATAGTTTGAGTACCTTTGTAATGTCCCCTTTGTTTAGCCCTGACTTCCATTTATACACCTCTATCAGGTCGCCCCTCGCTCTATGTCTCTCGAGGGAGTGCAAATAAGATGCTTTAACCTGTCTCTATACTCAAGGTTCCTAATGCCCGGGATTAGTCTTGTCCTTCTCCTCTGAATTCTTTCCAAGGCTTCTATATCCATTCTGTAATACGGTGACCAGAACTGAACTGCATAATCCAGGTGTGGTCTCACAAGCGCAAGATACAGTTTTAGGATGACCCCCGCTAGTCTTGTAACTAACACACCTTTGTTTATGAACCCAAGTAGTACTTTATTTGCTTTGTTACAAGGAAAAACACATTGTTTACTTGGCTTAAGGTTCCTACTTATCATTACTCCTAAATCTCTCTCGCAGTCGGATTTCTCAATGGCATCTTTGTTCATCTGGTAACTGGTTTCCCTGTTTACATCTCCTATACTGAGTACTTTACATTTGTCCACGTTGAATTTCATCTGCCATTTTCAGACCATTCGAAAAATTTGTTTACATCTTCCTGTAGTTTTGCGGAGTCCTCGTCAGATCTAATAACACGTCCTATTTTATTGTCGTCGGCAAATTTCATTATGTTGCTGTCTATGCCGATATCTATGTCGTTTATGTATATAATAAATAATAATGGTCCAAGTACTGAGCCTTGGGGAACTCCACTAGCGACGTTGCTCCAATGGGATTTAGTGCCGTTAATGCTCACTCGCTGTTTCCTGTCCTGTAACCACGCCCTAACCCATTTAAGGATATTACCTTTGATGCCATGTGCTTCTACCTTTCTAATTAGTCTTTCGTGGGGGACTCTATCGAAGGCTTTGCTAAAGTCGAGATATACCACATCATAATTGTGCCCCTCGTCCACCGATTCGAAAACTGATGAAAAGAATGCCCGCTTGTGAAGCCATGCTGGGAATCGTTGATCAATCGGTGCTTCTCCAGGTGATTTCGAAGAGAGTTTGAAATGATTGCTTCCAGTAATTTGCCTACTATTGATGTTAGACTGATTGGGCGGTTGTTAGAGGATAGTGATCTATCCCCCTTCTTGAAAATCGGTATTACATTCGCAATCCTCCAGGATTCTGGTACTACACCTGTTTTTAAGGGCATGTTAAACAACTTTGCTAAGGGCATACTAAGCTCTTCCTTACATTCCTTTAAAACTCTGGCAAATATCTCATCGGGACCAGGTGACTTATTAGGCTTTAGTTTGTCTATTTGCTTATTAACATCGTTACTAGTCACTACTATCTTGCTTAATTTGTTTTCTTCACTCTCTCTGAATAGAGTCGGTGCCTCCGGTATCATGTTTAAATTTTCGGTGGTGAAAACTGTTGAAAAATATTTATTCAGATTATTGCTCATTTCTCCGTCGTTATCGGTTAGCTCGCCGGTATCCGACCGTATTGGTCCAATCTTTTCTCGTGTTTTAGTTTGATACATTTGGTAGAATCCTTTGGGGGTTTGTCTTCACCTCCCTTGCTATCCTTTCCTCATTATTCCTCTCAGCTTTCCTTATCTCGGTTTTAACCCTACTCGCCAATACCTTATAATAATCCCGGAGGGAAATTTCACCACGATTTATCCTTCTACCTATAGCCTTCCTTTGGCCAATGATGTTCTTTAAATAATTATTAATCCATTTAGGGTCATTGTTGTCTGATCTGAGTTTTTTATATGGTATGTTCTGCCTTTGTGCACTAACTAACTCGGTATTTAAATTGTTGTGGAACTCGGCAATCTCAGATCTCGTTATCAGGTCGGTCTCAACCGTCGGGTCTCCTGGTACGGTGAGGTCACCTCATGTGAGGTCATGTAGCTCACCCCCAAGCATGACACCCCCTACCTCAGCTGCCTCTTCAAACTGTCAAAGTTTGCCCTTCTGAAATCTGGGACTTTAGTGGAATTTTCCTTACGTCTGCCCTGAAAATCTAACTGGAATCTAATTTCTTTGTGATCGCTGTTTGCAAGCTCGTTCCCTACCTCGACATTGCTAATGAGGTTTTCTCTGTTCGACAGAACTAAATCCAATATATTATTACCCCGTGTGGGTTCGGTTATATGTTGACTTAGGAAACAGTCCTGGATCGTTTCAAGAAAATCCTCCGATTCCGAGTTACCCGTAAGGTCGGTCCAATCTATTTGGCCAAGGTTAAAGTCGCCCACTATACAGACTTTGTTGTGCATGGAAGCCCTGCGCATTTCATCCCAAATAAGTCGCTCATTAACTCTATCAAGATTGGGGGGGTCTATATATTACTCATGTGATTAATTTTTCCCTACCGTCGATTAATTCTATCCAAATTGTTTCTGTATTCCGCTCAGTTTTCATTTCCTTATTTATTTCACACCGTCCAAATGATTAACTTTGATGCAAACTTCATCGTATATAAAAAAGTTATATACATTTATGGTCAATTAAGTCTTTTATTAATATAAAAATAGAACAAAAAATAAATAAATGAAGAAATTTACGTAAAAAAATAAATATAAAGAATTATTCAAGTTTAAATGCCTCGGGGAATTCGGACACAGCGGTGTTTAAACAGGGGAGCCAACCGCACCGATCTGTCGACTCAACGTGGCTGCCAACATTACCCGTAAACAATAAGCAATTAAAACCCATCAACCGGCAGCTGCACACCCTGACCAGCAGAATCTGGCAAATGACAGAACGATCAGAGCAAGAACTCCTTTAAAGACTCCCACCAGATAACGACAACAACCATACATGGTTCCTAGACGCAGTACAGGACAATTTTTTGAAACGACTAATTACAGAACCTACTAGAGGTGACAATATATTAGACCTAGTATGAACAAATAAAGAAAATATTATCAGAGATATCACAGTAGGGGAAGAACTAGGTAACAGTGATCACAGAGAAATCAGGTTCACCCTAAATTGGGAAACGAAAAACAATGACAATATGGTCAGAGTCCCAAACTTTCGGTTGGCGGATTATCAGGGGTTAAGAAGGTACCTAGGTGAGGTCACCTGGGAAAAGTCACGTCAGTCCTCAGTAGGAAGGGGTGAGGTCATAGATGACACAACAATTGATCATGACTATAATATATTCACTAGTATACTACATAAAGCACAAGAACAGAATATACCATACAGAAAAATTAGGTCAAATAAGAATGAGCCAAGGTGGATGACCAGAAAAATTTAACATGACATAGGAATAAAGAAAGGAATATATAAGAAATTAAGGGGAGGGGAGGAGCAGCTCAGAAATAGGTATAATGAACTATCTAAGAATGTTAAGAAAAATGCAAGGAAAGCAAAGAGAGACTATGAAATCAAAATAGCAAGAGAATCCAAGGCGAATCCCAAGGGATTTTTCCAGGTATACAGAACAAAGGTCAAGGACAAAGTTTGGCCTTAAAAGTCAGGGAGGGGAGAAGTGATAAATGGCAGTGGAGAAATAAGCAAGGCATTGAACAGCTACTTCTCATCAGTTTTCACAGAAGAAATTCGCGAGGAAATTCCAGAGGTGGAACTGATATTTAGGGGAAAGGAAGAAGAGAAATTAATGAATATCACTATCGGAAAAGAGGATGTTCTTAAGAGGATAAATAAACTAAAGAAGACAAAATCCCCAGGGCCGGATGAAATTTTCCTTCGAGTCTTGAAAGAGGGTAGGGAACAGATTAGCGGACCCCTCGTAAATTTATTTACAAAATCATTAGACACGGGAGTTGTGCCAGACTTGTGGAGACAGAGCATGAGCGTCAAATTACCGGCCGATCAGTTTGACGTCAGTAGTGGGTTAATTTCTTAAATCAATTACCTGTATAGCAGATAGCATCCGATCGCATTTAGAGAAAAGCAAATTAATCTACGACTCTCAACATGGGTTTACAAAGGGAAAATCTTGTCTAACAACTCTGCTGACGTTTTTTAGGAAAGTCTTCGAGGTAGTAGATAATGACGAAAATTACGATGTTATTTACTTAGACTTTAGCAAAGCATTTGACAGAGTACCGCATCAGAGGCTTCTGTAAATAATTAAGGCTCATGGTATCGAGGGGAAAGTTTTAAATTGGATAAAATCATGGCTCACCGATAGAACGCAGAGGGTCAGCGTAGATGGTGTTAAATCTGAGAGGGGCCGTGTAACCAGTGGGGTTCCCCAGGGGTCAGTACTAGGCCCACTCTTGTTTATAATCTACATAAACGATCTAGATACTGGGATCAGCAGTGACATAAGCAAGTTTGAGGGATGACACCAAAATAGGGCGGCAGATTAATTCAGGGCAGGATGCAAATGCATTACAGGAGGATCTAAATAAACTGCAGGGGTGGTCTGAAAAAGGGCAAATGAAATTCAACACCAGCAAGTGCAGCATACTTAATATTGGAAGAACAAATACTGTCAATGTATACAGCCTTAACAACATCAACCTAGAGAAGTCGATTTGTGAAAGAGACCTAGTACTTCTTGTAAGCCCGGACCTACGGCCTAGAAAACAGTGCGTTAATGTTCGAAATAAGGCAAACAGAGTATTGGGTTTTATATCTAGAAGTGTAAGTAATAAGAGTGCAGAGGTCTTATTGCAACGATATCTTGCGCTAGTCAGGCCGCACCTCGATTATGCGGTTCAGTTCTGGTGCCCTTATTATAGAATGGATATCAATTCACTAGAGTCGGTGCAGCAAAGAATGACGAAAATGTTTCCGGGACTTAGAAACCTTCCATATCATGATAGGTTAAAGAAACTAAACTTGCATTCCCTAGAAAGACGAAGAGTGCGGGGAGATATGATAGAAGTATTTAAGTGGGTGAAAGGAATCAATAAAGGGGATATAGATAAAGTTCTTATAATATCCGAGCAGGATAGGACTCGAAGCAACGGATTTAAGTTGGATAAGTTTAGGTTTAGGAGGGAGATAGGAAGGAACTGGTTCACAAATAGGGTGGTGGACGAGTGGAACAAGCTTAGCAACTTTGTAGTAAGTGCTGGAACGCTGAAAAGTTTCAAAAGGAGAATGGATAGATTCATGGATGATAGAGTGGTAGTAACTCTCGACAGGAGCTGCCATGCACACCTATTGCAGACTCCTTATTTTCTTATGTTCCCAAAAAATTACCAAATCTCAAAAGGTCCATTACCACCCCCGATCTACACAGCCAGGCAATGGACAACCCTCTTAAACTAGCACCCGTCACTAGGGTCGGCGGAATATAAAATAAGGCCCTTAAAACACCCATATATGAGACAGGGTAGGATGTCTAGTGCCTGTACCGACAGACAATAACTAACCCATGACACAACCCTAACACACTATCAGCTTAGCTAGGCGGTCAGCACGCCCTCTCTTACCTCCTCCTAAATTTCTTCAATTTCTGAACTATAACTTCCTTCCCCCACCCCTCCTTTCTCTCTCTAAACAAAAAAGGCAGACTCCAGGACACAAACAAACACCGGCAGTGCCCTACCCCCCTCCAACACCGGTAATACCCTCCCTTCCTACGCCAAACACACACACAAAAGTTCACCCAACCAAAACTTATTTAATTTCGCACTCTTTTTGACTCACGGAACCCAACCTTTCCCTTTTATTTTATTCGTCACTCTACTTCTCAGAGGCCAGACGCCATCACTATAACAAGTTTCCCCGCGGCGACAGTGAAGCCTCACCTGGTACTCGTGAACATCGGCTCGAAAACTGCCGACGACACTGCAAATGGCTGCCGTGATCTTCAAACACTTTTACCCCCTCTTTACCTTGATAATATCTCCCCCCCCCCCCCCTGTATTATGTGCTAATAATCTTTCTTTTCCTTCTCTCCATCGCCCTCTAACTCATTTTATCCGTAGCCCATAATTCTCGCCAACATCTAATAAATCATTCCACCATCATTTCGCCTGCCATTAATAAAAAATAAATTGCTTACCGTAGCCTCCGCTTGGTGAGGTGTTGCGCCATCCGAGTAATGCTTCTCTTCCGCTATGGTTAATCTTGACGCACACACAAAAGTCTTCTAAGGTATGGGTGGAGACGAGAATGAGAGCACCAAGTCCGCACTACCGTCTCATTGTACTGCTGGTAACGGACTAACCATATAAACTGGTTGTCATGATCGAAATTAATAACGCTCGAGTCGACGCAGACCGAAAGAGCCTCGAACCAAAAGGATCGAACCAATGACCCAAGGTAGACGTGGAGGACGCCAAGCTCACGATGACAAAAATATGTTATTTTAACAAGTTAGCTTATCATTATATTCTAAATTATTAACTATGGGGATGTCATGTATCGTTGAGGTTAGCAACAAACTAGACAATTAATCAGTCATTTTATTATACGCATATAGAGCAAAAACGTGCATTTATAAGTCCTGTGTTAATATTTACGTTAAAATCTTTATTAACTGTAATTAGTAGGTATATTTGTCATGGCACCCAATAACATGAAAACAAATAGTGTGTAGTAAAAGGTAAAGTTACGTAGAAGTTTTCAAACAAAATGATCGAGAGCTGGACGTCTCCCAAATGCTAAAAATGGTGATAAATCCGCGAGTTATACACAATATTTTAGTATCATGTATTATGTGAAATATCAACCTATAATGAACAAGACTCAGGATAATATAATACAGTGTCACGATCTTTTATGATACATCGAATAATACAGCGACACGAAGCCATATTTACGCTTCCAGACTCAGCAGGTCAACGCCCTGCATGACGCTGGTGGCGACATCTTCCGGGAGAAAAGTTACTAATTAAACTTCACCACGATGATGAACCTTCCATAGTTATTATTATCATCATCAACCCTAGTGCTTTAACCTGAATTAATTGTGACTGGGCAAGACAAGTAGATCCAGAAAGGTAACTTATTAAACTAAGAAAAATATCAGCCCTTGGAACTACTCCAAGGTGGACGGTAATTACCGAATCGTCCAAATGATTGTTAACTACTTGCCACTCATTACTGCTATCAGGGTTTCGACTCTCGCTTGTGTTTAATGTAAGAATAATGTTGGTTGTCCTATGTAACACGTGGCGGTCATTACTCCAAGTGCTCCAGTTTCCCCTGTTCTAACACTCGCCCCATGACGATACAGATAGCGAGAAACGAGACCACAGACGGGAGAAGTTTCTGTGCCCCTTAATTCACCCTACATAAATATAGGAGAGAAATAAACACGACAGATATGAAGGGGACGATCTCTCGCTCTTTCTCTGCCAATAGTGGTATCACACATACAAGTAGTTCTGTTCTTTCACCTACTCTCTTCCTTCTTGTTATCAATGATTTATTTCACACTACGACTAATTCTCTTCATTCTTACGCTGATGATTCAACTCTTCACTCTTCTTCTGTTTCTAGAGCTGATGTCGTTTCATCTATCAATGCGGATCTGTGAACCATTTCCGAATGGGGAGGTAGAAACTTTGTTAAATTCAATAGTAATAAAACACAGTATTTACCAATTACGCTTTCCAAATTAGATGATCTTCCACCAATCATATTTCAGGACACAATCATTCTGCCAAATTCTAAAATAGATAATCTAGGCCTCACCATTTCTTCTAGTATGTCATGGAAGCCACACATCCTCAACACTGCTAAAGCTGCCTCCCGAAATCTGGGAATACTGTACAGACGCCGTAGCTACTTCACTCCTGAGCAGTTGCTTCAAATATATAAAGGATTGTATTTGTCCTAATGGCCATCTTCGTCATGAACTGTGGTCTGTGTGAAAAAAAAAATGGCATAAGATTAGTAAATAGTGTGTTTACCTCTGGCTGATTGTCTATCTATCTTAAGTTTCTCTACCTATCTATCAGAAGTGGGGTCTATTAGAACAGGGAACTGTGTGTGTGTGTGAGACGGTGGGTGTTTATGGCTCATTAGATGACTCGTGAATTACTTCTTTTTCTTAACTTTACTCTATTACGTGTTAGCATCCAGAGCATAAGCTGAGGGAGAAGAATTCCTTGTTTATGAATGTTGTATTCCTGTGAAATTGACCTGTCGTCACTGTTACCACACTACCAGGTCAATCTCCACCTTCAGGGACACAGTTACTTCACTCCCGAGCAATTGCTTCGGATTTAAGGGGATTTCATTCGTCCTAACTTGGGGTACTGCTTTCATATCTGGGGTGGTTCTTCTTCTGCCCGACTGTTAAATAGGGTGGCATCAAAGGCATTTTTTCTTATTAACTCTCCTCCTTTAGTCAATAATCTATCTTCCCTTTCACTTCGCCGCAATGTTGTCACTCCCTCTTGTACAGGTACTTTACGAGAAATGTTAGGTGGATTTGGCATTGTGCACCGCCGGCAAGGCCGTGGGCTCGTAACACTCGTCTTGCCCGTGGACGTCGGTCACACTAGAATAACCCGTTATAGTATATCCATCTTTCCTCACACCGCCAAATTGTGGAATGCTTTGCCTTCTGTTTCCATCCTCTTACAATGTCTCACTTCTAAAAGCTGGTTTTCCGGTATCTTCGTGGTGTAGATTAACATACTCTTTCTCCATTTTTTTTTATTTACTCTTATTTTTTCGCCCCCCAAGCCCCGTCGTGGACATTCGCCATAAAAGAAAACTTGTGAAACAGTCTACCAGCACAATAAAGAACAATGGAGGGATCCTACACTGGCCACTGACCTTGTTCAACGGGCATGACGACCTTGAATGGGTGGCCATTAAGTAAACAGAGTAAATTAAATAAGGATTCCGTACATATTAGATATTATTAATTAAATTGTTTTCCACGAAACGTTGTCTTTTTATTGTATATAAAAAAAACGTGATTTGTACGTTATGATTGGACATCCCAGCTTATTTCACCTAAATATTAGACACCCAAGCTGGACCTGGAGATACTCACGTTGAAGATCAAGGGGTGGCTCATCAGCACTCACCAGTAGACTTGAGATGGGCGAGGACCTGAAGACACACCCCAGCATGATGAATATTGCTCAGTGTATTGATTCAGGTGAGACCATCGAGAGGGGAGGGTCAAATTACCGACCCCCCCCCCCCCCCCCCTACCGTTGTCTACACTATACATAATGTAAGTGTGTGTGTGCGCATGTGTGTAAATAAATAATTTTTATTAACTGGGTTATACAACATAGGTTATGTAATGGCACATTCCCTTTATTCTTTGGTAAAAATACATATACTGTGTATATATATGTATATAAATTACCATTTAAAGACACTGAAACATGCAAGAATTTGGTCCTCTTACGAGTTCTGTCCTGTCATTCTTATGAGATTATGATTACAGTAATTTACTCAACTTTAACTGTATAAAGTGCGAGGTCATAATTTACAATTACCAATATCATTACAGTATCTTGTTACATAAAAACTATTGTATTTTTTCTGATTTGTGTCTAAGACAGTA
>CAUDMG010000921.1:20000-77205 GCA_958450375.1 Homarus gammarus
TGTATATAAATGGAGCACATACATAAAATACATACATAATATAAATACAGCATACAGAATATACATACACCTCCCTCCCCCCTATACGCTCATAGCAAAGTCTTGAGCGGACCTTTTCTTTTGGATCCGTTCTGAGCGTCGAGACTTGATCACTGGGAAGGGTATGGGACTCGACACTGGTGGCGGGGTCAGCAGAAGGCATTGTTACGGGCCGGAGAAAACGGCGGTTCCTCCACCACACACGACCACTGGGTAATCGCACCTGGTAGCCCCGTGACCTACCGAGACCCATGACTACGCCTACTTTGTCCCAACGTAGGGTGGTCGGGTCCTGAACACGGACTTGGGTGCCGACACTCAACCTCTGAAGAGAACGGGCGTGGTCGTTGTAGCGGGCGATGACGTCTTGAACACGTTCGGCGGCTCGGCGATCACAATCCTCTGTCATGGCCTGCCACTCCTTGGAGAAGGATTGAGGGTGAGCAGGGACACCATACAAAACCTGGGCAGGGGAGCGTCCGGTGTAGCTAGGTGTGTTGCGGAATTCAAGAAGACCCCGGTCGAAGGCCTCGCAGTCAATGTTCCCAGAAGGGGCCACCTTAAGGATAAGGTGCTTCAAGGATTTGACAGCAGCCTCAGCGTGGACGTTGGACTGCGGGTAATGGGGCGATGGCAACACATGCCGGACTCCCTATCTGTCAAGGAACACAGCAAAGTCCCGGCTTGTGAACTGAGGCCCTCCGTCGGTTCGCAGGCGCACAGGAACGCCCATGTCACGCAAGTAGTGGCGGAACTTGCTGATGGTGGCGGCAGACGTCGTGTCATTACCGCACTTGATGACAACCGGCCAACCAGAGAGACGGTCGACGATAACAAGGAAGGACTTTCCTGACACAGAGAAAAAGTCGGCCAACACAGACTCAAAGGGGCGGGTGGGGTTGTCGTCACTCATGAAGGGTTCCTGCTGCTGGCTGGGTTGTAATACTTGGCAGGGCTCACACGCACGGACAACATTGGAGATGTCGGAGTTGATGCCGGGCCAGTACACAGTCTGTTGTGCACGTCGTTTGGTGGCTTCAGCTCCACGGTGACTGTCGTGAAGGCGAGCCAAGACGTGGGGACGTGAGGCAGCAGGGACAACGACACGTGCTCCGAACAGAACAAGGTCTCTGTCGCAGTAGAGTTCATCGCAGAGTTTCCAATACGGGAGCAGGGTATTGTGAAAGTCGTAGCGGTTGCTAGGAAATCCATTTCTCACACACTCGACGAGTCGGACGTAGGAAGGGTCATCTCGGGCCGCTGTTCGAAGGTCCTCCATTGCCTTGTCGTCATCTGGTGACAGGTCCGAACGAAGGGATTGGACGGCGTGTAGAGTGACCACAGTCCTGACGGAAGGAGTGAGGTCGGCGTCGAGCACATGGTCTTCTGGAGTAGGGCGGCTGACAGGAGAGCGGGATAAGGCATCAGGGATGCAGAGCTCCTTACCGGCGCGCCACACTGCTGTGAAGATGTACGCCGAGAGCTTCTCTTTCAGACGCTGGAGGCGAGGGTTCTCAACGGCGTCCAGCGTGTAGTGGTTGAGGATCGGGACGAGCGGGCGATGGTCGGTCACTAGGTGAAAGTGTTGGAGGCCTATGAGGTAAAACCTGCACTTGGACATCGCCCAAACCACAGCCAACAGCTCCAACTCAATAGTGGCGTAGCGGGTCTCGGTGTCAGAGAGGAAACATGAGCCACACTGGACGAGCCGAAACTGCCCTCCACCGTGATCCTGCAGTAGGGCGTATCCCACGCCGTACAAGCGTGAGGCATCTGTCTGCAGAACCGTCGGCAAGGCTGGGTCAAACGTGGCGAGGACAGGTGGACTAGACAGGGCCTGTTTCACTTGCTGGAAGGTCTTGTCGTGGTTGGGGGTCCACAGGAATGTCCTCTTGGGGCTCATCAGGGGGCGAAGTGGTTGGGCAGCTGCGGAGATGTCCGACGAAAACTCTGCTAACTGGTTGACGAGACCGATGAAGGACCTCAAGTCGGTGAGGTTAGCAGGGGTGGGAAAATCCTTGATGGCGCGGACCTTTTCTGTGTCAGCTGCGATATCATTCCCTGAGAGGGTGTACCCACAAAAGTCACACTGAAGAGCTGGCCAGAACAAACTTGCCGGCATTTAGGGTGATGCCGTGCTCCCGGCACCTGTCGAGTACCTCGTAGATACGGCAGAGGTGATCCATGTAATCCTTTTCGTACACGAGTATGTCGTCGACCACTTTCACGCTGTTTGCCAGACCTTGCAGAGCCCTATCACCTCGAAGACAGAAAGCGTCTCCTGTAGCGGCGAATCCCATGGGGCCACGGCAATAACTGTAACGTCCATGCGGGGTGATGAAAGTTGTGAGTGGTCGGTCTTCTTCGGCAAGCTCTATCTGCCAGTATCCACACAGGGCGTCCATCGTCGTGAAGAAGCACGCCTTCGGGTTCACACTGCGTATAGCTGCAAAGGGCGTGGGAGAAGGGTGCCCAGGACGAGACACCTGACTGTTGAGCTTGGAGAGGTCAGTGGTGATCCGAACACCACCTTTAGGTTTTGCGACGACAACCATCGGGTGACACCATGGAGACGGGTCATCGCCGGTTGGTACAATAATTCTTGGGCGACCATGGAGTCCAGCTCGTTTTTGACCGCCTCGCGGAAGGCCAGGGGGACCAGTCGAGGGGTGTAAATAGCGAAGGGCTTCGCGTCGTCCCTCAAGTGGATCCTCATGGGGGGACCTACCATCATCTTGAGAGGCTTGGATTCCAGAGCGAACTTGGTCACCAGAACGTCGCTGAATTCCTTCAGGAAGTACTTCCGAGCATCCGAAGGAGAGGCGTCACTGGCAAGAGGTAGGACGGCAGCAGGGTCGTTGCTACTCCCTTCTTGTACCCTGTTGGCGTGTTTTACCTCGAGAATAGGTTTGGGGAAGTCCTGGGAGATGATGGCCAACTCCTGACAATGTCTGTAGGACAGCAAAGGAGTCGGGACACCATTATGCACATCAATCCAGGCTTGACACGACCTGTTGCCAAAGGTGACTTGTGCTTGGAGTGAACCTAGGGCTGGGGCCATCTGTGAACCATCTGCCGTGAAGCGGAGATCCTTGGGGGGCAGTCCTAGATCACTTGGAGAGAGCCCCAAGCATTGCAAATGCTGGGGACCGATGACTGTAGCATCAGCGCCGGTGTCGGGCAACATCTGAGGACGGGATGACACACTGCCGTAGGTCACAATGACACAGATGTACTGGGGAACTTTGGTCCTGGGACGCGGGGGGAGCACACATTCCTAATATGGCTCAAGCGTTGTCCAGGGTCGTCATGCTTCTGATTGGAAGGCTGTGGGTGGCCCTCACTGGTGGAAGGGAGCTGAAGCTTCCGCCGACGCTGTCCCTTGGGTTTGTTGGTAGGGGCAACACTTGTCGTAGTGGCCCAGACGACCGCACACATTGCACTGGACGCGTTTAGCTGGGCACCGTACTGTGAGTGACCAGTGGCCCTAATGGTCACAACTGTTGCAGGTAGACTCAGCAGCTGGACACACCTGTGTTCCGTGCTGCTTACCACAGTTGTTACAAAATGAACCGGGCGTGGACGTGGTGGGCGAAGGCGTAGGAGCAGACTTCTTGTCCTCCTTGTACCGGGACACAGCGCGTACAGCTGTAGGGGGAGCTCGGATGGCAGAGGTGGCACACCTGGCAGCCTCATAGGAGTGACATATCGTCAACACATCCTGAAGAGAAGAGGAAGAGTCGAGGGAGGTGAGGCGTTGGACAAGTTCCTCGTCCTTAACACCCATCAGGATCACCTGCTTCAACTGGGTCTCCTCGCACTGCTGATGGTTGCCTAGGCATATATCTACCTCTTCCAAGGCTCTCTTGAGTCGTACATAAAAGGTTTCAAAAGTCTCACCCTCCATCTGTCTGCAGCTAAACAACTCCCTCCTGCGCAGAGCTTCATTCCGCTGCCCTTTGATGTACCGTTGTAGAATGTCCAGTACCTCCTCTACAGACAACGAAGAGGTTGGAGGTACCTGCAACGTATGTTCTAAGACACGCCGAGTTTCCAAGGACAGGCACATACGCAGCTGGATAAGTTGTTTAAGCTGTGACAAACTCTGGAGATCCACCATTGTAGCATAATCAGTCCACCGTCGCCGCCATTCACGAAAAGTCTGGAAATTCACATCAGGCTTCAAGATGGGAGGTGTTTGAGCTGCCGCTTTAGGTGGGGCTGGTGGGCATGAAGGAAGTATTGATGAGGTATCTGAACCAGTCAGTACCGAGGCAGTGTTAGAGCCAGGGGCTTGGTTAACAGTGAGGCGAGATATCAAAGCTTCAAACCATGCACTGTCTTCCAATCTCCGTTGGTGGTCTCTCTTTACCTCTGCTTGCCTTCTGCGTTCATCTTCCGCACGTCTGATAGCTTCATTCTCGCACCTTTCATCTCTCGTAAACTTCATTAAAGCAATTATCTCTGACGACAATGCTGAATATCGAGGTGAAGGGCTGCGCGATGTTGTGGAAGCTGGAGCGTCATGGTCAGCCTGGTCATCCATCTCTGTAGGGCTATTATCCGACTGACTCATCCGGGCATCAGCTCCATTACTGCGTAAGGCACGAGACATAATTACTTCATCTGTGTACCGTGTCTTAAATCAGTGTTGACCGGTCAGCCCGTCGTATCAACAAGATCTCAGACAAAAAATTAGTTAAATACACAGATAAGTAGATTATATATAAAAAATATATATATAGGAATGGCCACAGTCAGTGTGTGCGTGCGCGCGCTTCTGGGCGGGAGCAGTCTCCTCGAGCTGTGAGGGGGGGTGGAAACGACGACTGGTGTCATTTACCCTCCAGGCATGGCGAGAGGAGGATGCGAAAAACTTTACTCCTTACAAATGCCCAGAACATGCCTTGTACCTTGGGAATCCTTTAGAAAAAGGTCACACATTTATGGCATGAAACACACAATGCACTAGACACTTCACAGAAAATCACTGTCACTGACACTGCTCAAAGTTGCTAAATTCTTCGAGGAGACAGCGGCGGTGAGTTGACGCAGAGAAGGAGGAGTCCATAAGCCGGATTCCCACAAAGTTTACACTGTCACTCGTAATTATCCAGTAAAATTACACACTGCGCCATGTTCGTGTTCTGGGTGATAAGTTCTATATACAGGAGCGAACACAAACACCTGTATAGTTTGTAGGTTCTATTTACTGGATAAAAGATATGTACACAAGGGGGGTAGCGCTCCTCACTCTGTCCGCTGGTCAACTGCCCTCAAGGCGATGTATGGGAAGTGATACATTAACAGCTTCCATATGTCGCCAGGCACATTAATTAGGCATGTGGGACATTGATAAATACATTGCCACATGCTACTAGCTAGGCTAAATAAATAATGTATATACACCTAGACCCCGACTTACAACTACGTGGACTTACGACCGCCTCAGATATAGATTATAAAAAAAAAAAAAAAAAAAAAAAAAAAAAAAAAAAAATTTAAATGAAATGACACGCATTTTCTATACCGAAACGTTTCCAGTTAATGTAGTCTCCATGTATAATTAGAAAATTATGGGGGCCCCATGTGCATTCAGCTGACTACATTAAAGGTTAAGTGCTCAGTCACACTGTATCCATTCCTCATTATTCATTACTTTTACTGTACTGTATTTCATTGTAGATTTTTCATTAAAAAAAAAAAAAAAAAAAATTTTTTTTTTTTTTTTTTTTATCTATATCGGACTTACGACCATGTCGGACATACGACCTGGATTTGGGTCCCTAACCCCGTCGTAAGTCGGGGTCTAGGTGTAAATGGAGCACATACATAAAATACATACATAATATAAATACAGCATACATAATATACAGTGTCCCCTCCGTTAACGAACTCAATCCGTTCCAGAAGGTCGTTCGTTAACCAAAACCATTGTTTCAATGGGTTTTTGGGTAATTGGTTCCAACTCACCGAAAATTTCCTGAATTCAACAAAAATGGTAGAAAAGTTCACTTACTTTGAGGTGTGTATGTAGATGGCTCCTGGATGATGATGATGGGATTTAGAATGGGAGTGGAGGAGAAGGAAAAAGAGAAGGCATTCGGGTGGAAGAGAAGTCACCCCATGGCGCCATTTCACCCATAAAATTTTAGCTCTCTTGGTGTAATTCAAGATTATTTTCTTTAAATCAACACTGCACTGCAGTATATATTGTCAATATGTAAAATATATTTCAAAGTGACCAATAATTTGCTTGGAAACACAGAAAAAAAGCGTTTAGTTGAAGAGAGTCTAAAGCAAGATGTTACCTCCAGTGAAAAGAGAGAGAGACTAACTCCTGTTTGCTGTGTTAAGAGGCTGGATGCCGCGCATTAAACTAGTCACTTTACCTTCAGTTATGTTCAATAATTGTTAAAATGACTAAAAAATTGAATATTAAACTTTTAAAATTATTGAATAGTATAAACTTCTTGATATTTACTAAAATAGTAAGGAATTTAAGCCCTAGAACCGATTAATGTATTGGCGGACTGATACTAAAGCTGGTTGCCCGGTCAGTGCAAGCGAAAACATGTTGAGGTCGGTTCTTAAGAACTTCGTTAACCGAATTTTTTTTCGTTAACCGAATTGAAGATCCTTATGGAAGGCAGTTCGTTAATCGAAATTACGTTAACCGAGGTGTTCGTTAAACGAGGGGTCACTGTACATACACCATATAAACACAAACCCTGACAAAAGCTGGGTTCATTTTTACCAGTGATGCAGGCGAGACCATTACAAAATTTATCCTCCGTGTATCACCTGAAGATTAACCCCCTTCCCTGATAATTCGGTAGCAGTAAAACTTGAGGCCAGTTAAGCTAAGGGATGAAACTCCAGGTGAGAACTTAAAGGTCTAATCTTCAGATGATTCAAAAAGGTTTAAATTGTGAATGGTCTCATCTGCATCACAGATTTTTACCAAATGGTTTACCAATATAGTGAGTTCATGGCAAGAGAATTCAGTGTTGCTGACCAAGAGATACACAACACTCAATGCCGTGAGCTCACCACATAGAAATCCAAGTGCTGAAATCTTTTGATAGAAAATCCTGGTGTTGTGGGATTACAATAAGGAAAATCCAATGTTGTGACCTTACAAAAACAAAACACCTGGTGTTGTATTTTTATAACCCAGCAAGCCTAGTGTTGTGAAATTATGACATGGCAACCTTAGTACAAAAGTAAGCTTATGACACAGCACACCCATACCACTGTGTGATATTAAAACATTACATAAACACAGGGCACCATAAAGCTCACCACATATCAGATCAACATTGAGCTCATTATACAGTAAAACCATACAAACTTAGCCCATGTATCCGGTCATAACTTCTTGAGTATGATGACTTAACATTCGTGTACAATATAACAATCTTGAGTACAATTACTATTTCCCTTTAAGTATGATGATTCACCCCATAAGAATGACCCCTTGAAGTGTGTATAATAGTTAATCCCTTAATATAATTAATCACTGAATATCATAGCTTGTCTATATATTACGATGTCCATCCTTCAAGTGCTGTACAATATATTATCCCCATTGAATTCTGTACTGTAATAACAACAAGGTCTGGGTTGACAACATTACTTAATTTTTTAAGGTAAATTCAAAATAGGGAAATGTATTAAAAACTGAAAACAAAACTTCATAAAATGCTTCAAATCAATAGCAATTTATAGCTTAATTTCTACTGAAGAATTAAATCTGTTAATACTATGAAATATACAGTGTCTCAGAGCAGTTAAGTCAACACAGCATTCACATTAAATTTCATACAACACATCAAATCTTGACTGGTAGACAGAATGTTTTCGTACACTCGTATTGCATCCTTTCATTTCTCACATTTCCACACTGAACGGCAGTTTATGGTCACAGTGGACAAGAGCACCTTGAGCAGACACAAACACTTGTCTATTTTAAATTAACCGGACAATGGTGACGCCAGGTTGGTGACAGCAACTCATTATCTTCTTTAAAAACAGAAGAGCTTCAGTATATTGTAACTTTCCCTTACACTTTAGGTGACCAACAATGTACACATGAATTAAAAATCACTTTATGAAAATCACACTTGGTATTAAATGATTAAAGAATACAATGAGCAGCCTTTAACTTATAAGAGTAGGACCACTAGTGTCAGGTTCTCTGTGACAAGAATCCTTCATTACCAAGTGCAATTTATTACAAACTCTAATAAATATATTTATACAATCGGCCCTCAGTAAACATTATCTAACCTTCCTGTTGCACAATAATGATTTGATTCACCATATGGCCATATATACCCCTAATAACTTAAAAAAACTCATAATTAAAACAAGGGTATCGATAAAATACTGCTATCAAATTATTACACATTACTGTACAGTAAATGATTGGTTTACCCATACTGAGCAAACAAACTCTATTATTCATCAGCAAAGAGGTCATGCACATACACTGCTTATAATAAAAACTTAAAAATGTGCTGTACATAACAAATCAATCATAAACAGTCAATATATAAAAGAAAAAATCAGTCAATCACATGTACAATATTATAACTTAAGAAAGATTTAACCTGGGAGGAACATACACAAAAAGTTTTAGAGTCTAAGTAATAAAAAAAAACCTTATTGATGTTTACGAGATCTGAACTTCTTGCTGACACTAGAAATGGTTACTGATATCTGGAAAAGTTAATACTCTTCTTTTACATACATTATTATAGCCACCAAAAGTCCTACTAAAAAAACATCTGGGACAGTATAAACATCTCAACATTTCTTCATAGTTGATATGTATATTGTCTGTAGCTCATTTGATCTTGGTGTATTTCATCCAGAATGACCATAAAAGCAGACTAAAAATGATAAATACTCTACTGTCTCATATAAATAATACTCAAACCACACACAAAATAATCTAATTTGCCATAAAATGTGTCTTTACATATTATACTTAAATGTGCAAGCATATCTGGCATTCTCGCTCTAGCAAGTACTACTGTACATTTAGATGATCGAATATTGTACTGGTACTTGGCTAAATATATGGAGCAAACATTCAAAGTCTCTAGAACACAAAAAAAAGGTAACAGTAATACATTCATAGGTTCTAGAAAACAATAAAGCTACGCATTCATAGGTTCTAGAAAATAATAACATAACACATTCATAGGTTCTAAAAAACAATAAAGTAACACATTCATAGGTTCTAGAAAAAAGCATCACATTCTTTTCATCAGTTTTCGAATCGGTGGACGAGGGGCACAATTATGATGTGGTATATCTCGACTTTAGCAAAGCCTTCGACAGAGTCCCCCACGAAAGACTAATTAGAAAGGTAGAAGCACATGGCATCAAAGGTAACATCCTTAAATGGATTAGGGCGTGGTTACAGGACAGGAAACAGCGAGTGAGCATTAACGGCACTAAGTACCATTGGAGCAACGTCACAAGTGGGGTTCCCCAAGGCTCAGTACTTGGACCATTATTATTTATTATATACATAAACGACATAGACAGCAACATAAGTAAATTTGCTGATGACACTAAAATAGGACGTGTTATTAAATCTGACGAGGACTCCGCAAAACTACAGGAAGATCTAAAAAAAAATTTCAAATGGTCTGAAAAATGGCAGATGAAATTCAACGTGGACAAATGTAAAGTACTCAGTATAGGAGATGTAAACAGGGAAACCAGATACCAGATGAACAACGATGCCATAGAGAAATCCGACTGCTAGAGAGATTTAGGAGTAATGATAAGTAGGAACCTTAAGCCAAGTAAACAATGTGTTTTTGCTCGTAACAAGGCTAATAAAGTACTTGGGTTCATACAAAGGTGTGTCAGTTACAAGACTAGCGAGGTCATTCTAAAACTGTATCTTGCGCTTGTGAGACCACACCTGGATTACGCAGTTCAGTTCTGGTCACCGTATTACAGGATGGATATAGAATCATTGGAAAGAATTCAGAGGAGAATGACAAGACTAATCCCGGGCATTAGGAACCTTGAGTATAGAGACAGGTTAAAGCATCTTAATTTGCACTCCCTCGAGAGACGTAGAGCGAGGGGCGACCTGATAGAGGTGTATAAGTGGAAGTCAGGGCTAAACAAAGGGGACATTACAAAGGTACTCAAACTAACCAACCAGGGGCGAACTCGTAACAATGGTTTTAAATTAGACAAATTTAGATTTAGGCGTGAAATAGGTAAACACTGGTTTGGAAACAGAGTAGTGGATGAATGGAACAAGTTACCAAATATCATCATTAACTCGAATAAGCTGAATAGCTTCAAACATAGGTTGGATGCTTATATGAGCAATAGGGGTTGGGTGTAAATGGGACTGCCCAGTATGGGCCAATAGGCCCGCTGCAGTTTCCTCCATTCTTATGTTCTTAGAAGTTCGAGAAAAAAGTATAACATTTATAGGTTCTAGAAAAAAAAAGTATCACATTCAGTCTCTAGAACAACACACAAAAATATGAAAAATAACATAGGAGTTTGTATCTATCCTTTGTTACTGATATCGTAAGTGAGTAGAAAAATAGCATAATGAACTCCCTAACTATCTGTTTAACGGCATAACGATCTCCTTAACTACCTGTCTAATGCCTAACGAACTCCCAAACTGTCCACTGACCTTAAACATGATTCATTTCTACAGGTGCCAAGACACTGCCGTACTAATCCACTCACTCCACCTTACACTACACACATCATCACACTACTGTATTACAACTACTAATATAAACCTGATCTATAACTGCACGTGAAGTCTGGTACCCATATAATCACAACAACATAATACTGTACTAACACACAGGAGTAACTATTATAATTTTATTTGCCCTAAAATATTCAAGAATTCATTGAAATTAACAGTATATTGAACCATTTAAGCACCAAATAACAAAGAACTTAAATAGATGACCCCCCCCTTTTAAAGCATATGGGAAGAGTCAAGTGACCTGAAGTTACTCATCTGAAGAGCCTCCTGACTGTCTTATCTGGATTAGTGTAAATTCTGTAAACAGCCACTTTTCCATTCATAACCCAGGTATACACTACAATGATCTCTTATCTAGTTCACTTGTTCAAAGCTCTGACATATTTGTGAGATTCGTGTAACAAATTTCGTGTTTGTTTTTTTCGACAGATTAAAGACAGTCAAAGGAGGGGAGAGGGGTTACAGCTTACTCAGTCTTCTCTGTTATTTAGTGGAATTTCATGGTTTTGTTGGTTATCCTTGGTTGAACTGACTTACTGTTTAACACTGCTTGTATACCTGTATGGTTTAGGTACATTGTATAACTGCAATGTCTATATACATACTGAACTATAAATTAAGTCTACATTGTCTATATACAGTACATACTGAATCAATTGTAAACTGGTATGACTCTTTTACTGAATGAATATCAACCAATTAATACTTTGTTTTATAACCTAAGTGTCATTTGCTGTTGATGTTAAAATATTCCAAACACTTCGGAAAAGAACAGCAAGGAACCACATTTAAAACACTAGCAACTAAAGATTCACCTCAGATCTAAATATAATTCACTTCCTAGTGTCACTGTTTGAAGTAAGGTTCACCACTCATGCAATAGACTACAGCACTAAACCTTCAATACCAAGAGGAGCGCATGAGGCAGGTCCCACATACTGACACAGTGGCAACAGGCAGGGAAATGGGAAGTCATGTACAGCGTATATTCATTCATCAAACTTTAAATTATGGGATAAAAATCAAGCTAGTTAGTTCAGGGATCATCATGGTGGAAAAGTTGAATGACTGGGTTTTAGAGCAACTTTTAAATTTGACTCAGAATGCAGTTGACCTCCTACATATGACAAGGGTTGACCAGGAGGTGAATCAAGCATGGGATGTCAGGTCACTTGATAAACAATTCACGAGTCAAGGTGTGAGGGGGCGGGTTCTCTAGCTGCCACCAATGTGAGGGGGCGGGTTCTTGGTCTGTCACCAATGTGAGGGGGCCCGACTCCCTCTCTGTTTCTACACCACCCTCACCTTATTTACTTCTCTTAGTTCTTACTCTACTCAGTTCCGTCACCTATTCTTGGGTAGCATGGGCGAGGGTCTAGGCACGTGAGTATGGTAATTTTGGTATCAGGTCACTTGGATGGAAATAAAGGTAAAATACTGTGGGAGAAATGAATACACCTAAAATACTCTAAAAACAAATTTATTAATATAAAATCCAAGGGGAAAATAGATGTTATTAACACATAACTACCAGGCTCAGCTCCTGGGCCTATTGCAAACTCTCTATGTCTTATGTACTGGTTTCCTTGTTTTCCTATTTACTCAACAGCAATTATTCGGACATTATACTCTTACCGTGCACCCAATACCTGATGTCACCTTGCATTATATCGTAGTATACTGCCAGATCTGGGGTCACTAAATTTAAGGGGATAACTTAACTCTAAACTTAATTTCTAAGGGTCGCTGCCACCAGACCCCCTCTGGACAGCATGTAGCTCGTTAGGTAGCGGGCAGAGTGGACTAGGCATTGGGTTAGGTTTTCCATTGACCAGATCGATGAGGGTAAAGAAGGGGGAAACCATAACATGTCTTAATTGATTTATTCCTTATAAAACATACTGGTAAAAAAAACATATACATGACTTGGCCTTCCTCAGAAGAACAGCATAATTTTGGTTACCCAGACTCTTGCATAACTGGCGGGTCATCCACCTACTTATTGCATACAAATGGGGAACGCCGTATCTCGGTCGTTCCTTCTTACAATATCCCTTAACACATCAGACTGCTCCACTGATGTGGACTGTTAGCACCGTCGGTTATCATACATAGTAGCACCATCTCAACACACCTGTTACACTCCATACCTGCAAGTATGTGACTCCTTGTGACTATTAGGTATACACAACGGGCACCTCGTTCGCACACCGCCCTCGGTGGGTAGAGACGAGAGCTTCACCTAGAGACATACCAGCACTGTTTCTACGCCTGGTAGTATAGGTCGCTCCAAGTGACGACCGCAGTTTCTCACGGTCTCCTTAGTTGTGACTATTCATGTGGAGTGGTGCGCTGGGAATCCACCTGTTCACAGTGGACTGGTATAGCGGGGGAGTAATTCCCACCCTGGGATGACGCTCACGTGGACAATGGCGGCCGGGTGGCAAGATACTCCAGCCACATGGCACCTGTGGTGACGGCAGAACGGGAAGGACTAAGCAATAATGCCTGACGGGCGGTTATCCCACCCTTTAACACATCCCTATCACACTTATATATCCAGCAAAGCTTTAAACCGTAGTAACTTCTATTTATCAACCTTAATTGTAGGGCGGGATATAGCCCGCTAGGGCACTGACCTGTGGTGACGGCAGAACGGGAAGGACTAAGGCCGGCTTCCCGCCGCTTCTCGTCACATAGGCCTACAGTTTCCAATCCTCACTTTACACTTTTGTTTCTTATGGTTCTCACCTGAACACTTTACGGTGTATTGTCACTCATTTCTTAACAACACATATATTAATCCTAAATTACACTCTAAGGTAAGGTCTTGGTTTGCTAGTGCTTGGGTAAATGCCTGAGGTTATAATATTAATGGGGCATCTGAGGCGGGTACATGACGCCCCTTGAAACAAAAGCCGAATGATCATGGCCGGGGTGTATCAACGTCACTTAAAAACTGTAATGAGGGATCCTCCTCTCACACATTGCACTATTTGAACACAGACATAAGATTCTCTGATCACTGTACCTGTCGTGGGTATATGTCCCGGGAGGCTACGAGGTGTATTAGATTCATACCGACGCATACACGATATTTCCTTTCCGGTATAGTTTCTAGATCACTGTCAACACCTCACATAGTTTTGATACATTTATCCTTTTTCCAGATCATTGTTCTCATGTATTTTCATATGATATCTGTTGGAGTTATGTTCGCTACACGCCCACAGACGTAAATAGTAGGACCTTCAAACCCGGATCCACACTTAGTCTTACGGTACACTAGTCCGGCTCAACTGGACTTTAACATTCATCTTATGCCTACCCTGAGTGATCCTTAATGCTATGAATACATACACTTGATATGATACAACTATACCTGGGTACAATACATGGTCTAGGAACCTTGAGTAGGTGAGTTGTCCTTTCTCAATGTTTCCCGTTTTCGGAGGTTCTACAAGTGCGGTGCATTTGAATGTTATGTAGCGTAATATGAATTGGATGGGATTTTTAGGATGGCAATGATGTGCGCAGTACATAGCCTTCCCCTCCCAAGGATTCATATTATGCGAAATAATATGCAAGGCACTAACGCTGTAGTGTACATACATTTTACAATATCCTAACAGTTCATGATTAGAGTACCTTAATCCATCACACAAAACATAAGGAGACTTAAACGTTTGCTACGAGCGTCTCCGCTACCGTATACATCAGACAACCGTTTACAATCCTGTTAGTTCGGTATACAATATATCAGTAAAAGAAAATTATAGGGAGACAAACTTTTCATACTCGAGTCTCCGTTACCTATACATACCACAACTTATCAATTCTTATTACAGTACAATATAGTATAGGGAACATTCCTTTCACCGTTCATCAGCGTAATACCTCAACCTACCTTTGGCCCCAGCACATAAACAGTGACTCTTTGACATTACATCTACAACAAAAGTTCTCTGCATGAAATTACATATCCTAAGGAATTTAAATTCTTGTCTATGAATGGGGAATTAGTTACATCAGACACTTCCTCAGATTACTACTTCCTTTCAATAATAATTCACCTTTTCAACACAAAACCATGGTTCTAGACATACACATTGGGGTTCATAACACAAAACCCGTATTTTCTATCTCACAGCTCAAAAGAACTGGTATTTGAAAGTCGGGGTGACTCTCTCACCCGGAGCGAGTCAACAACCCAAACCAAACTTCCGACACACATAAACTGAGATTTTTTTTTTCGACAACATAGGCAGCAACTGGATCTCCGGACTTCAGTTCATAAGAACTGGGATTTATAATGTTGGGGTGACTTCAGTACGACTGACGAAGTCAACAACCCAAAAAAATTCTGACAACATATAGACCACTACTCACAGTTGATCTTCAAAAAGCATCCCGACAAACCATCTGAGCAACTGTCTCCCCCACCCAAAACTTTATAATTCAACAAATCAACCTAACAACTGGAAAGCCAATAATATTCAATTGAAGCAACATTCTGGAACCAGATTTCCTACAAATCCATTCTAACCACTGGTCTCCTCTGCCTCACAGGGAATCTACCTGCAGGTTGATCTACCACATTTCCGTCATCACTTTCCTCATCTGTCTCGTCTGACCCCGAGTCCGAGGAAGACTCACCTGGTGGCAGTAAGGGCTCATTCAGCTGAACAAACATGTCTCTACTTACATACCTCTTTACTTTCTCAGCCGCTCTCTTTATCACCTCACTTTCATCCAAGGGGTTAGTCAACTCATATGCGGCACCATCTCGTATAATTTCTGTTATAGTGTACGGACCCTTCCACTTGGTATTCAACTTCCTACTGGTCCCAGGGTTGGGCCATTCATTCCTCACCCATACTGTTTCTCCTAACTGCATAGTTTGGTTCGTTCTTGATCTATTTGCTCTCTCTCTGGTCTCTCGTGACATCCTGGCAGACATCTCTTTTATCAACCTATGGGCTTCTTTCAACTCTTGACTGCTCTCACTCTCTATTATAGGTAAGTCAATTCCTACTTGTCTTTGTACATGCCTTGAAAAGAAAGCAAAATGAGGTTGTACTCCAGTTGTGGCATGGACAGACGTGTTCAGAGCCGACTGCACGGGACTGAGAAATTTTGGCCACTGAAGTGGATTATCTTCACACATGATTGCAAGTGTTGTTTTAAGGGTCCTGTGCATTCTCTCTGTGACACTATTACCTCTAGGGTGGTAAGGCAATGTAAAATAGTTCTTAATGCCAGTTACGTTACATAGTTCTCTAAATTGTGTTGCTGTAAATTCACCTCCATTATCTGCAATGACTACTCCAGGGCTACCAAAGACATGAATGAATTTACTAAATTCCCTGGTCACTTCCTGAGTGGATTTGGTCCTCAACGGGTAGAAATTGACAAACCTAGAATAGTGATCTATGACGGTCAACACATAGCGATACCCCTTCGCACTATTATGTAAGTCTGTCAAGTCCACAGATACCCTCTCTAAAGGTTTCGTTACTTCTGACATCCCCTGCCATTGCTGTTCTAACCCTTTCGTCCCTTTGAACCTTTGACACACTTCACATGATTCTACAAATTTCACACAGTCTCTGCGATAATTTGGCCAATAGAAAAGGCCTTCTACTCTGGCTATAGTCTTCCACTGTCCTAAGTGACCTGAGGCCTCTGTTATGTGCCCACTCTAGTGCTGCTTTACGCAAATGATCAGGTATTACAAGGCAATACAGCAATGATTTGTCAATTTGTTCCTTTACTAAATACAATACCCCTTCCGCTACTTCAAATTTGTCAATAGTCGTCTTTGGATATTTATGTTTGGGTACTTGTCCTCCTTCTAAATAACTAGCCAATGTTTCCCACCTCTCGTCTTTTCTTTGTTCTATTCCTAATTGCCGAGGTGTTAAATCATCTAGCTGAGGGAGCTGACCTACCGTCCTACTCCTGGCTACTTTCCTTAGGGCCCCTACCGGCCTACTCAATGCGTCTGCGACTAGATTTGCCTTTCCAGGTTTGTACTCTATCTTATATATGTAATCCCTCATTTCCAACATCCATCTATTCATTCTTTGACTTTTAGTTTTCTTGTTAAAAACAGACGTTAACGGCTGGTGGTCAGTCTTGATGGTGAATTGGGAACCCCACAAAAAATGATGGAAAAATCTACAGGCTAACACTATCCCCAATGCTTCTTGGTCGGTGGTGGAATACCGTGTTTCCGCGGGCTTTAGCTTCCGAGAGAAATACCCAACAGGACGCAAAGAACCGTCATCCTGTAATTGATTCAGTGAGGCTCCTACACAGAAATTACTAGCATCACTGTGTAGCTCAAAGGGTTTATCCATGTCTACTTTTACCAGTACTGGAAAGGAAGCTAATGTCCGCTTTAACGTTTCAAAAGCTGTCAGGCATTCTTCTGTCCAAGCAAAGGCAGCTTGTTTCTTAGTGAGTTCTGTGATAGGATATGCAATCTTAGCAAAATTGGAAACATGCTTACGATAAAACCCGCACATCCCTAAAAATAGTCGGACTTGTTTGACATTAGTGGATGGTTTATACTCTGTTACTGCTTTTACATTCTCAGGATCCAGCTCAATGCCTTTCTCTGGCACAATATGTCCCAAGAATTTTACTTGTCTTTGACCAAACTGACATCTAGATGGATTTAATTTGATTCCCATATTTACAAACCTGTCAAATACTTTAGCCAATCTGCCCATGAGGGTATTGAGATCATTAGCCCACACTATGACATCATCTAGATAGTTCCTGACCCAATCTTCTTCTGCTAAAGGAGCTAAGACCCTGTTTACGTCCCTAGTAAAAACGGCTGGGCTGGCTGACAAACCAAAAGGGAGGCGTTTGAACCGCCATAAATTATATCCATCACTGAAGGTGGTTATGTCTCTACTGTGAGGGTCAAGAATTACCTGATAGTAAGCATCTTTCAAATCTAAGGTGGCATAATATTTATTTCCGGCAGCCTTCTCAACTAATTCATCCAATCTTGGCAGGGGTTGTATATCTACTTTCAAGTGTTTGTTGACTGCTCGGGAATCGAGGCACATACGTTTCGATCCATTAGGTTTAGTTACTAACACGATAGGTGATAGCCAGACAGCGGTTGATGGTTCAATGATGTCCCTATCTCTCATGTCTCTCATCATTTCTTTAATAGTACCCTTGGCTTTCTCGGGATACCTATACTGAGGTCCTCTTACAGGTTGTTCATTGACCAATGGGATGTTAGCTGGCAAACCCTTAATTGTTCCTATTTTATTTGGACCTAAGACAAACAATGCATCATGATTCATTACCACCTGTTGCAACTGTGTCCGCATGTCCCTATCCAAGTGTGGCCATTGCTGGGTCCTAATTAACTCCTTCAATTTGTCCTGTCTAGTTTCCCCACGTTTCACCTCATCACAGTCTGGTACCATAGAATTTAGTACTTCTTGAGCTCGTCTAATTTTGTGGACTGGGGAATTTTCCATACCCCTACAAAGTAAGCATTTAGTTGGGAATTTCACATCATGAGTCAATCTTAAGGGAATTTTGTTAGACCTCTTATCTTCTCTCTGTATGGCCAGGTGATGTGGTGAGCACAGGGATATGTCTACAGAATGGCCTACCTCACCTAACTCTTCATAAATGTGTGAGATAGTTCCGAGATTATTCCCTTCATCATCAAAGTAACAGAATTCCTCATCATTAACTACTTCATATTCACCTAAAACTGCACCCGGACTCAAACAAACTGGCTGCGCTGAAACATTACTCATAGGAACACAAACACAGGAATCATCTTGGACTACCACACATATATCCGGTTGCTGTTTCAGCCCCTTATGCGTAAATCTAATACTTATGGTCTGACCTACCCCTACCTTCACTTTAACTGGCCTAATCTGAAAACTGTGCCCACTTATTGTAGCCTTCCTATCAATGTGTAAGTTAGTTAACTCCTTGGGAGAAGATAAGATCGAAGCCTTTGCGAACTGTTTGACTTTGACAACCGTTCGCAACTTTCCTCCATGACTTGGTGTCCAATAAACTTGTTTATGACCCCCTCAACTGAACTGATTTTTTTCGCGATGCCACCAAACTCCAAATCTGCCTAAAATGTCCGCTCCCAATAATACATCAGTATCCAACATGTTATCTTCCACTACTACGGCTTGGTGACGGATTCTTTTCCTACGGGACAACTGTACACTGATGACAACAGTGCCTAGGGTCTTAAACTCTTCCCCGTTAATAGCTACATATCCTTGGGTACAAGGCCTAATGGGCCCCACCTCCAAGGCACTAACCAAGCTATCTTTAATGATAGTAGCTTCACTACCCGTATCAACCAATGCTATACAAGTATGTCCACATATAGGTAACTTAATACAGGGAGAACTGTTTGGGAACGGATGTCGTGGTCATTGGCCCGAAGGGGGATTCCTAGCTTGGCGTCCTGGACAGGTGGCGAAATAACTCTTACAGTTCATCCTCAGGCACGGGTAACATGAACCTGGTCTGGGTCTGGAGGGGCAATTATGCGGACTATGGGTATCCTTCCTACAATATCCGCACCATTCATTTCCTGTCCAACCTTGAGTGTTATTTTCCTTCCCCCCTCATGTTCCGAGCCGGTCTTCCGTCAGTCTCGTTCCTACGATAGTCCCCCTGGATTCTATAATCCTCTGGTACTGGTCCCTGGCGGGTCTGTCTAACATGTTGCTGTCCCCTGCCCTGTGATCTCAGATACCATTCCCTACACTTTGTCAACTCATTCAAAAAGGGCTCTAAGGATATGCCTAACTGGTGGTATCTTCTTAACTCTCTCTGCATTTGCCCTGGCAATCCCACATACAATACATCTTTCATCAGTTGATCCTTCCCTTGTATCACTTCAAACTTACTCTCTATGGCTGCCAGCTTATACTTCATTCGTTCCACACATATTCCCGGCTCGTCCTCTACATGATATTCTTCTCTCATAAAATCTTCCCATGCCCTACTCAGAGTATTCTGGCCTGTGTCGAACTTTGTCAAAGCTTGCTTAAGGGTGTTCCAATCCCACATCTTCTTGCTATCCAATTCCTGTAGAACCCTTTGTTCTACGGAATTCTCCATTCTGCTTAGGGCCGCTTCTACCCTATGGCCAACTCTACCTGTCTACAAAAAGTTCTAATATGGCTCTCAGAATCCGGCCCTGTTAGTGTTTCCAATGATAACGTTCTAACATAACTAAGGTTGAACACGGCTGTTTCCCTATCATCCCTCTTGGCACTGTCCGTTAGTTTGGGAAGAACCCCTGGATCAACTCTAAGGCTACCTGGCTGTGTGGTATCGTTCCCTGATTGTGGTACAGGGTGGGCACTTTCTGCCGGTGGGTCAGTTGGGGTTGTGTCCCTACCTACACCATACTCTAGATCAGTGTCTTGGTTCTTTGCATGCTGGAGTTCTTGTTTTAGCTCCTGAAGTTCTTGTTTTAGCTCCTGGAGTTCTTGTTTTAGTTCCCTAACCTGTGTCTGTGATTCTCCTAACGCCTGGTATTGTCTCTCATTGAGCCGCAATGCCCGTTCCAATCTGTCTGCCATTATGTTTGCATCTCCGCTACTTCCCTCTCCTACTGACTCATCCATTTTGACCTAAAAGTACTACCTCTCGTCCCAAGACAAATACGAACCGTTTAACACAACTACTCTCCTGTGCTACTACAACCTTAATTGATCAATGGTATAATACAACACTATGCAACCTCTTAACATGGCACCAAAAATTATAACTCACATTAACTGGAGACCGAAAGTCCTATGGTATTCCATAGGTGAACCACTTAACAACATGAGAGGTGAACCACTTGAGACACTTCTCAGACCCAGTGTGGCCTCCCTTACTTCAACGTCAACAGGGTTAATCCACAACTTCTGCAAGTATTAATACATATTAATGCTGGATAAAATACAAACCCAAAACACATCAATGACACACATGACTTCAGTACTGTATAACTTTTCAAAACTTCTTACATTTCTGTACTCAATCAATGTTATTCACATGCAAGTATCCCTCAAAAAATCAGATAATCCATCATTAAAATACTGGTCTATTTCTGCAACTTAAATTCCAGCTTCAATTCCCTCGGATTTGATCAATGATTAAAAACCATCCCACCGCTGCCACCAATTTATACTGCCAGATCTGGGGTCACTAAATTTAAGGGGATAACTTAACTCTAAACTTAATTTATAAGGGTCGCTGCCACCAGACCCCCTCTGGACAGCATGTAGCTCGTTAGGTAGCGGGCAGAGTGGACTAGGCATTGGGTTAGGTTTTCCATTGACCAGATCGATGAGGGTAAAGAAGGGGGAAACCATAACATGTCTTAATTGATTTATTCCTTATAAAACATACTGGTAAAAAAACATATACATGACTTGGCCTTCCTCAGAAGAACAGCATAATTTTGGTTACCCAGACTCTTGCATTACTGGCGGGTCATCCACCTACTTATTGCATACAAATGGGGAATGCCGTATCTCGGTCGTTCCTTCTTACAATATCCCTTAACACATCAGACTGCTCCACTCATGTGGACTGTTAGCACCGTCGGCTATCATACATAGTAGCACCATCTCAACACACCTGTTACACTCCATACCTGCAAGTATGTGACTCCTTGTGACTATTAGGTATACACAACGGGCACCTCGTTCGCACACCGCCCTCGGTGGGTAGAGACGAGGGCTTCACCTAGAGACATACCAGCACTGTTTCTACGCCTGGTAGTATAGGTCGCTCCAAGTGACGACCGCAGTTTCTCACGGTCTCCTTAGTTGTGACTATTCATGTGGAGTGGTGCGCTGGGAATCCACCTGTTCACAGTGGACTGGTATAGCGGGGGAGTAATTCCCACCCAGGGGTGACGCTCACATGGACAATGGCGGCCGGGCGGCAAGATACTCCGGCCACATGGCACCTGTGGTGACGGCAGAACGGGAAAAACTCAGCAATAATGCCTGACGGGCGGTTATCCCACCCCTTAACACATCCCTATCACACTTATATATCCAGCAAAGCTTTAAACTGTAGTAACTTCTATTTATCAACCTTAATTGTAGGGCGGGGTATAGCCCCCTAGGGCACTGACCTGTGGTGACGGCAGAACGGGAAAAACTAAGGCCGGCTTCCCGCCGCTTCTCGTCACATAGGCCTACAGTTTCCAATCCTCAATTTACACTTTTGTTTCTTATGGTTCTCACCTGAACACTTTACGGTATATTGTCACTCATTTCTTAACAACACATATATTAATCCTAAATTACACACTAAGGTAAGGTCTTGGTTTGCTAGTGCTTGGGTAAATGCCTGAGATTATAATATTAATGGGGCATCTGAGGCGGGTACATGACGCGCCTTGAAACAAAAGCCGAATGATCATGGCCGGGGTGTATCAACGTCACTTAAAAACTGTAATGAGGGATCCTCCTCTCACACATTGCACTATTTGAACACAGACATAAGATTCTCTGATCACTGTACCTGTCGTGGGTATATGTCCCGTGAGGCAACGAGGTGTATTAGATTCATACCGACGCATACACGATATTTCCTTTCCGGTATAGTTTCTAGATCACTGTCAACACCTCACATAGTTTTGATACATTTATCCTTTTTCCAGATCATTGTTCTCATGTATTTTCATATGATATCTGTTGGAGTTATGTTCGCTACACGCCCACAGACGTAAATAGTAGGACCTTCAAACCCGGATCCACACTTAGTCTTACGGTACACTAGTCCGGCTCAACTGGACTTTAACATTCATCTTATGCCTACCCTGAGTGATCCTTAATGCTATGAATACATACACTTGATATAATACAACTATACCTGGGTACAATACATGGTCTAGGAACCTTGAGTAGGTGAGTTGTCCTTTCTCAATGTTTCCCGTTTTCTGAGGTTCTACAAGTGCGGTGCATTTGAATGTTATGTAGCGTAATATGAATTAGATGGGATTTTTAGGATGACAATGATGTGCGCAGTACACTATAAACAGCCTCCAATCCTCTGTCTTGTATGTTTCAGACTTGCAGAGTTGTTGCATGAGAGATACTGCGTCCTCGCAATAACAAAGGTTGTTTGCCATCTTGAAAAATGCAGACAGCTGTCTATGTCGGTAACGGGCTGTAGTGATATGCACTCCATCTTCTAGCAGGTTACCCTGCTTTAGTCTGGATCCCAAAACTTCAGCCTTTTCTTTTGACAAGTTTAGGTCCCTGATGAGATCATGAAGCTCTTCTTGAGTAAATAGTTTAGGCCTGGTATTTTCAGAGTCATCCTGGTAGTCGTTTTCCATTGAGGTAAAGATAGAATCGGAATCACTCAATTCTTGTTCAGTCGGTGGATTTGGGACTGGAAGTTCAGCACTGTGCGGTACTGGTCGGATTGCAGAAGCAATATTGGGGTACTGTACCTTGCCTCGTGTCTTAATTTTTATTCCCTTAATATTTGTGAGACAGAAGTAGCAGTCACTACTGTGGTCTTTAGGTTCACGCCATATCATTGGTACAGCAAAAGGCATTCCTGAACTTCGTTTACCCCACATCCACTCGCTCAGGTGGTTAACACAAGACTTACAGGCTACATGAGGTGCCCATTTCTTGTCTTGGTCACCCAAATGACATTTGAAGTAACTTTTGTAGTTCAGTCGAACAGCTTTTGTGATTGGTTTCTTGAGGCTACCAGGAGTGAAGGCACCACGTATGTAGCAAAAACTGTCAGCACCGTTCACACACTTGAGACGTTCCATGTTTTGTTAATTTCTGAGTAATTACAAATCGTGCAGGTGTAGATATGCAATATCATGAATCAGCAAACTGAAACAAACAAAAAAGCACAAATCAGGACAAAATAATAGCATAAGTGGAGCCAATGAGCATATAAATTACTGTATGAATAGCATGGTACACTAAATATATAGATATGCTGGTTCTGGAAAACTGAGCCTGATACAGCTATACGAATGTCATAATTGAGTTCAGCACATACAATTACACTAGAATCAGACTGTTTTGATCCAGAACCATGAGAATTTTTTTTTATGTTGACCAGTGTTTATCAATACACTTTTGTTATTCTATTAAAAACAAGATTTATAACATCCCTATTCTGTATTTTTCTAGGTAAATAGACAGTTTCAATATGATTACTAAAGAGATCCCATGTAACCGTTTCCTCTCTTAAGTTTTCTTTTATCACATTGAATCTTTATTTCTCTCAGCGTTAAACGGGATAACTCTGCCTCTCAGCTGTTACATTTACCAACTTCTCATAATGAAACCTTTACCTCCCTCTACCCTCGTCTTTTTTTCATATTGTATCCATGCTAACGATCGTATAAAGAATTAAACACATCAGTACATAAAATCAATTTCTTTTCCAATTCCCAAAAATAGAGAATATATTCACCTCCATCATCGCTGTAAGTTATCATCTGCTTCAATTCATTTAGCAGGACAGTAATGTAAAAAAAAAAAAAAAAAAAAAAAAAAAAAAAATCACCAATATAATAAAACGAGGCAGGTGAACTCAAGACTGGCTGAGCTGTAGTTCATTAATGATGTTTAGAGACTTATTGAAAATTTTAAGAGTAATTCTTCAGTAGAGGAATTCACTGGAGGACGACGTGAGAGAATCGTTACTGGAGGCTACGCTTTGTTTGGAGGGGGATCCCGGGGAGGCTTTGGCTTGGCTGACGTCTTCGCTGGAGGCCGAGGCTTTGGTGCTCGACTTCAGGATGGTGTTGTAACTGGCGTGACTCGTCATGTCGTCTTGAGAGGCAGACTTGGAGAGGTTACCTGTGCTCATAGATATATTTCTCTGGATTTTTGACGAGGGAGGAGAAGGCTTGGATTTCTTTGGGTTAGTCAGAGTGCCGGTTCGTGTGATGGGCGTTCGTGGAGGAGGGGGAGGTGGAGAGTCCTCCTATTTTCCCTCTGCCTTACTGGTTGGCACGGTCTTTTGGCGCTGAAGAGAAGAGGCGGTCCAGTTTCCCCCAGAGCTGAAGGTTCGTACTCTGGCCGTGACCGACGGATGCTTGGAGTCGCCGCTCTCCCGACTTCCGCCGGTATTTTTGGCACTCGTCATTTGTTGAGAGTCGAAACTTTTGAACATCTTATCATTTTCCTCTAATGCCTGTGCCAATTTGGCATGCAGTTCATGTCCTACATTAGAATTATTAGATCTCGGTAGCAACTGACGATTGTCTACGGAGGCACTTGAGGTAGGCAGACTACCGTAGGCAGTCCTGGGAGGAACTTTGAAGCGCCTCTGCAGAGATGCGACCTTCCCCGCTAGATTGGCACGCTTGGCCATCGTCTCTGAGCTGATGTGCACCTCGCCGATGTCGTGGTCCTTCTCCCCGACCTCCATGTCGCTGTTGTCCTCGCACACCATCTGTAACGATAAACCAATTTAGCTCATTTTTGTACTAAAAAATTATATCTTAAAGCAAATACCTCCTACATCACTGTTTGTGATATACATTCAGAAGGAAAAAACTAACAGCAAATACTTTAGGTAAAAACAAACATTTGCTGATACGGCAGTAATGAGTGTATCATGGGTTTGAGTCCTGGCTGAGACACACATGAGAAGGGTGTTATCCAGTGACACTCCCAAATATTACAGATTTCTTCCTGTACGAACACCTAACACTAGTGTTCACAGCAAATTAAAAAAGAACAGACCAACTGGCCCAGCAGCTAATAAACTTTTAAGTGGTGGAATGATAAATTAATAAATTAACAATATTCTTTTACTACAGGAGAAATCACAATAAAACTCAACCATTTTAACCCATTGAGTAACATTTCTCCAACCTGAAAACACTGTCTGACATTACCCATAATAAAACACCTAGAGTGATACTCCTCCTTAAAGGGATAAACAACACGAGTCATACATACCACCAGGAAATGTGATTTTAAATGGCCTCCCTGTTTTCCTAAGTACCGTATTGTGTTGTATAATACTGTACAGTGTTTATTATAAACCCATAACTAATTATTACACAGTGCGGTAATCTTCTTACACGATGATGTATGTTACACTGTACGGTAAATAAATAACATCTATGAACAGAAGCAAATTCATTTAGTTCAGACAAACACTTCCACAGTACACTTACAGTAATACAGTATTGCATTTAATTGTAGAAAATTAGATGAACCTCACAACAACTCACCCTACTGATTCCTTCTTTGGCTCCGTATAATGTCGAACGACCTGTTGTCCTTCTCGTCCGAGGGTGGAGGAGGCGGCGGGATAATACACGCAGAGATGTCGTACTCGTTCCCCATCTTACGGTTCTCCGCGCACGTCTGAAGGTTCTGTAAACGGCATCGTATATACAGAACAAGTCTCTATTTGTAAACAAGGGAATATCTTGGAGTTTCAAGTACTGTATAGTCATCAAAATGGATAAAAACAGCAGCATTATAATGAATGCATAATCACTACACTGCTTACCACACCTCCTTCAGGTGGTGGAGGAATGGTAAGGTTTGCAATGAAGGAATCTATATCTTCGCCCTCCTCTAAGTGAATGCCGAGCTGGCGTAGGGCGGCCAAGGTGAAGCTTGGATCCCTCGCTCCTCCGTTGCCACCCAAGCTTTTGTTGACTACCGCTCCTCCGGTCAGTGGGGAGAAGACGGAGTCACTGAAGACGATGCTGATATTAAGGCTGGTCGGGGAGGTGCGGTCCTCCGCGTCACTTGCTCCTGCTGGACACGTGGAAGACGAACCAATGCTGGTTTTTATTACAGTGACTTATCGTTATTTTACCTGATCCTTCACGTACAATTTTATTTATACAGAACACGTCCTTGATTTTAATGTATACAAGTTTGTTACCTTACAACCTGAGTTATAAATCTTTTATATCTGGTATGAATTCTACCCTTGAAAAAATCCCAAATTAATGAGTCAAAATAAGTCTCTAAATTAATATGTCAGTGTACGATGTGGGGAGAGTGGTGTCCCTGGTGTGTGGGTAAAGAGGTGCCCCTGGTGTGTGGGTACAGAGGTGCCCCTGGTGTGTGCGTAGAGAGGTGTCCCTGGTGTGTGCGTAGAGAGGTCCCCCTGGTGTGTGGGTAGAGAGGTGCCCCTGGTGTGTGCGTAGAGAGGTGTCCCTGGTGTGTGCGTAGAGAGGTGTCCCTGGTGTGTGCGTAGAGAGGTGTCCCTGGTGTGTGCGTAGAGAGGTGTCCCTGGTGTGTGCGTAGAGAGGTGTCCCTGGTGTGTGCGTAGAGAGGTGTCCCTGGTGTGTGGGTAGAGTGGTGCCCCTGGTGTGTGGGTAGAGAGGTGCCCCTGGTGTGTGGGTAGAGAGGTGCACCTGGTGTGTGGGTAGAGAGGTGCCCCTGGTGTGTGGGTAGAGAGGTGCCCCTGGTGTGTGGGTAGAGTGGTGCCCCTGGTGTGTGGGTAGAGTGGTGCCCCTGGTGTGTGGGTAGAGTGGTGCCCCTGGTGTGTGGGTAGAGAGGTGCCCCTGGTGTGTGGGTAGAGAGGTGCCCCTGGTGTGTGGGTAGAGAGGTGCCCCTGGTGTGTGCGTAGAGTGGTGCCCCCTGGTGTGTGGGTAGAGTGTTGCCCCTGGTGTGTGGGTACAGAGGTGCCCCTGGTGTGTGGGTACAGAGGTGCCCCTGGTGTGTGGGTACAGAGGTGCCCCTGGTGTGTGGGTACAGAGGTGCCCCTGGTGTGTGGGTAGAGAGGTGTTCCTGGTGTGTGGGTAGAGAGGTGCCCCTGGTGTCTGAGGTGTACCTGGGAGTGTCTGAGGTGTACCTAGGAGTGTCTGAGGTGTACCTGGGAGTGTCAGAGGTGAACCAGGAGTGTCAGAGGAGAACCAGTGAGTGTCAGAGGTGTGCCTGGGAGTATCGGAGGTTGTACCTGGGAGTATCGGAGGTGTACCTGGGAGTGTCAGAGGTGAACCTGGGAGTGTCAGAGGTGTACCAGGGAGTGTCAGAGGTGTACCTGGGAGTGTCAGAGGTGTACCTGGGAGTGTCAGAGGTGTACCTGGGAGTGTCAGAGGTGTACCTGGGAGTGTCAGTGGTGTACGTGGGAGTGTTAGAGGCGTACCTGGAGGTGTCACTGGTGCACCTGGGAGTGTCTGAGGTGTACCTGAGAGTGTCTGAGGTGCACCTGGGAGTGTCTGAGGTGCACCTGGGAGTGTCAGAGGTGTGCCAGGGAGTGTCAGTCGTGCACTTGATTGTCAGAGGTGCACCTGGGAGTGCCAGAGGTGCACCTGGGAGTGCGAGAGGTGTACCTGGGAGTGTCAGATGTGTACCAGGGAGTGTCAGATGTGTACCAGGGAGTGTCAGATGTGTACCAGCGAGTGTCAGATGTGTACCAGCGAGTGTCAGATGTGTACCAGCGAGTGTCAGATGTGTACCTGGGAGTGTCAGAGGTGTACCAGGGAGTGTCAGAGGTGTACCAGGGAGTGTCAGAGGTGTACCAGGGAGTGTCAGAGGAGTACCAGGGAGTGTCAGAGGAGTACCAGGGAGTGTCAGAGGAGTACCAGGGAGTGTCAGAGGAGTACCAGGGAGTGTCAGAGGAGTACCAGGGAGTGTCAGAGGAGTACCTGGGAGTGTCAGAGGAGTACCTGGGAGTGTCAGAGGTGTACCTGGGAGTGTCAGAGGTGAACCAGGGAGTGTCAGAGGTGAACCAGGGAGTGTCAGAGGTGAACCAGGGAGTGTCAGAGGTGAACCAGGGAGTGTCAGAGGTGAACCAGGGAGTGTCAGAGGTGAACCAGGGAGTGTCAGAGGTGAACCAGGGAGTGTCAGAGGTGAACCAGGGAGTGTCAGAGGAGTACCAGGGGGTGTCAGAGGTGAACCAGGGAGTGTCAGAGGTGAACCAGGGAGTGTCAGAGGTGAACCAGGGAGTGTCAGAGGTGAACCAGGGAGTGTCAGGTGTACCTGGGAGTGTCGGAGGTGTACCTGGGAGTATCGGAGGTGTACCTGGGAGTATCGGAGGTTGTACCCGGGAGTAGGGAGGTGTACCTGGGAGTGTCAGAGGTGTACCTGGGAGTGTCAGAGGTGTAGGTGGGAGTGTTAGAGGCGTACCTGGAAGTGTCAGTGGTGCACCTGGGAGTGTCTGAGGTGCACCTGGGAGTGTCTGAGGTGCACCTGGGAGTGTCTGAGGTGCACCTGGGAGTGTCTGAGGTGCACCTGGGAGTGTCAGAGGTGCACCTGGGAGTGTCAGAGGTGCACCTGGGAGTGTCAGAGGTGCACCTGGGAGTGTCAGAGGTGTGCCAGGGAGTGTGAGAGGTGTGCCAGGGAGTGTCAGTCGTGCACTTGAGTGTCAGAGGTGCACCTGGGAGTGCCAGAGGTGTACCTGGGAGTGCCAGAGGTGTACCTGGGAGTGTCAGAGGTGTACCAGGGAGTGTCAGATGTGTACCTGGGAGTGTCAGATGTGTACCTGGGAGTGTCAGATGTGTACCAGGGAGTGTCAGATGTGTACCTGGGAGTGTCAGAGGTGTACCTGGGAGTGTCTGAGGTGTACCTGGGAGTGTCTGAGGTGTACCTGGGAGTGTCTGAGGTGTACCTGGGAGAGACTAAGGTGAACCTGGGAGTGTCTGAGGTGCACCTGGGAGTGTCTGAGGTGCACCTGGGAGTGTCTGAGGTGCACCTGGGAGTGTCTGAGGTGCACCTGGGAGTGTCTGAGGTGCACCTGGGAGTGTCTGAGGTGCACCTGGGAGTGTCTGAGGTGCACCTGGGAGTGTCTGAGGTGCACCTGGGAGTGTCTGAGGTGCACCTGGGAGTGTCTGAGGTGCACCTGGGAGTGTCTGAGGTGCACCTGGGAGTGTCTGAGGTGCACCTGGGAGTGTCTGAGGTGCACCTGGGAGTGTCTGAGGTGCACCTGGGAGTGTCTGAGGTGCACCTGGGAGTGTCTGAGGTGCACCTGGGAGTGTCTGAGGTGCACCTGGGAGTGTCTGAGGTGCACCTGGGAGTGTCTGAGGTGCACCTGGGAGTGTCTGACGTGCACCTGGGAGTGTCTGAGGTGCACCTGAGAGTGTCTGAGGTTATCCAGGGAGTGTCTGAGGTGTACCTGGGAGTGTCTGAGGTGTACCTGGGAGTGTCTGAGGTGTACCTGGGAGTGTCTGAGGTTAAACTGACGTTAAATGGCGTTTAATTAAGGTTAAATGACGTTAAACTAACGTTAAATGGAGGTAAACTAACGTAAAATGGCGTTAAACTAACGTTAAATGGCGTTAAACTAACGTTAAATGGCGTTGAATTAAGGTTAAATGGCGTTAAACTAACGTTAAATGGCGTTTAATTAAGGTTAAATGACGTTAAACTAATGTTAAATGACGTTAAACTAATGTTCAATGGCGTTAAACTAACGTTAAATGGCGTTTAATTTAGGTTAAATGACGTTAAACTAACGTTAAATGACGTTAAACTAACGTTAAATGGCGTTAAACTAACGTTAAATGGCGTTAAATTAACGTTAAATGGCGTTAAATGAAGTTAAACTAACAATAAATGGCGTTAAACTAACGTTAAATGGCGTTAAAATAACGTTAAATGGAGTTAAACTAATGTTAAATGGCGTTAAACTAACGTAAAATGGCGTTAAACTAACGTAAAATGGCGTTAAACTAACGTAAAATGGCGTTAAACTAACGTTAAATGGCGTTAAACTAACGTTAAATGGCGTTAAACTAACGTTAAATGGCGTTAAACTAACGTTAAATGGCGTTTAATTAAGGTTAAATAACGTTAAACTAACGTTAAATGGCGTTAAACTAACGTTAAATGGCGCTAAACTAACGTTAAATGGCGTTAAATTAATGTTAAATGACGTTAAACTAACGTTAAAAGGCGTTAAACTAACATTAAATACCGTTAAAGTAACGTTAAATGACGTTTAACTGACGTTAAATGGCGTTTAACTAATGTTAAATGGTGTTAAACTAACGTTAAATGGCGTCAAACTAACGTAAAATGGCGTTAAACTAACGTTAAATGGCGTTAAACTAACGTTAAATGGCATTAAACTAACGTTAAATGGCATTAAACTAACGTTAAATGGCGTTAAACTAACGTTAAATGGCGTTTAAGGTTAAATAACGTTAAACTGACGCTAAATGGCGTTTAATTAAGGTTAAATGACGTCAAACTAACGTTAAATGGCGTTTAATTAAGGTTAAATGACTTTATACTAATGTTAAATGGTGTTAAACTAACGTTAAATGGCGTTTAATTAAGGTTAAATGACGTTAAACTAACGTTAAATGGCGTCAAAATAACGTAAAATGGCGTTAAACTAACGCTAAATGGCGTTAAACTAACGTTAAATGGCATTAAACTAACGTTAAATGGCATTAAACTAACGTTAAATGGCGTTAAACTAACGTTAAATGGCGTTAAACTAACGTTAAATGAAGTTAAACTAACGTTAAATGGCGTTAAACTAACGTTATATGGCGTTAAACTAACGTTATATGACGTTAAACTAACGTTAAATGACGTTAAACTAACGTTAAATGACGTTAAACTAACGCTAAACTATCGTTAAATGAAGTTAAACTAACGTTAAATGAAGTTAAACTAACGTTAAATGGCGTTAAATTAATGTTAAATGAAGTTAAACTAACGTAAAATGGCGTTAAACTAACGTTAAATAGCGTTAAATTAACGTTAAAGAGCGTTAAATTAACGTTAAATGACGTTTAACTAACGTTAAATGGCGTTAAACTAACGTTAAATGGCGTTTAATTAACGTTAAATGACGATAAACTAACGTTAAATGGCGTTAAATTAACGTTAAATGGCGTTTAATTAACGTTAAATGGCGTTAAACTAACGTTAAATGGCGTTAAACTAACGTTAAATGGCGTTAAACTAACGTTAAATGGCGTTTAATTAAGGTTAAATAACGTTAAACTAACGTTAATGGCGTTAAACTAACGTTAAATGGCGCTAAACTAACGTTAAATGGCGTTAAACTAACGTTAAGTGAAGTTAAACTAACGTTAAGTGAAGTTAAACTAACGTTAAATGGCGTTAAACTAACGTTAAATGGCGTTAAACTAACGTTAAATGGCGTCAAACTAACGTTAAATGGCGTCAAACTAACGTTAAATGGCGTCAAACTAACGTTAAATGGCGTCAAACTAACGTTAAATACAGTTAAATTAACGTTAAATGACGTTTAACTAACGTTAAATGGCGTTAAGCTAACGTTAAATGACGTTAAACTGACGTTAAATGGCGTTTAATTAAGGTTAAATGACGTTAAACTAACGTTAAATGGCGTTAAACTAACGGTAAATGGCGTTAAACTAACGTTAAATGGCGTTAAACTAACGGTAAATGGCGTTAAACTAACGTTAAATGGCGTTAAACTAACGTTAAATGGCGTTTAATTAAGGTTAAATGGCGTTAAACTAACGCTAAATGGCGTTTAATTAAGGTTAAATGACGTTAAACTAATGTTAAATGGCCTTAAACTAGCGTTAAATGGTGTTAAACTAACGTTAAATGGCGCTTAATTAAGGTTAAATGTCGTTAAACTAACGTTAAATGGCGTTAAAGTAACGTAAAATGGCGTTAAACTAACGTAAAATGGCGTTAAACTAACGTTAAATGGCGTTAAACTAACGTTAAATCGCGTTAAACTAACGTTAAATCGCGTTAAACTAACGTTAAATGGCGTTAAACTAACGTTAAATGGCGTTAAACTAACGTTAAATGACGTTAAACTAACGTTAAATGGCGTTAAACTAACGTTAAATGGCGTTAAACAAACGTTAAATGGCGTTAAACTAACGTTAAATGGCGTTAAACTAACGTTAAATGGCGTTAAACTAACGTTAAATGGCGTTAAACTAACGTTAAAAGGCGTTAAACTAACATTAAATGGCGTTAAACTAACATTAAATGGTGTTATACTAACGCTAAATGGCGTTTAATTAAGGTTAAATAACGTTAAACTAATGTTAAATGGCGTTAAACTAACGTTAAATGGCGTTTAATTAAGGATAAATAACGTTAAACTAATGTTAAATGGCGTTAAATTAAAGTTAAATACCGTTAAAGTAACGTTAAATGACGTTTAACTAACGTTAAATGGCGTTAAGCTAACGTTAAATGGCGTTAAACTGACGTTAAATGGCGTTTAATTAAGGTTAAATGACGTTAAACTGACGTTAAATGGCGTTTAATTAAGGTTAAATGACGTTAAACTAACGTTAAATGGCGTTTAATTAAGGTTAAATGACGCTAAACTAATGTTAAATGGCGTTAAACTAACGTTAAATGGCGTTAAACTAACGTTAAATGGCATTAAACTTACGTTAAATGGCGTTAAACTAACGTTAAATGGGGTCAAACTAACGTAAAATGGCGTTAAACTAACGTTAAATGGCGTTAAACTAACGTTAAATGGCGTTAAACTAACGTTAAATGGCATTAAACTAACGTTAAATGGCATTAAACTAACGTTAAATGGCGTTTAATTAAGGTTAAATAAAGTTAAACTAACGCTAAATGGCGTTAAACTAACGTTAAATGGCGTTAAACTAACGTTATATGGCGTTAAATTAACGTTAAATGACGTTAAACTAACGTTAAATGGCGGTAAACTAACGTTAAATGGTGTTAAACTAACGTTAAATGACGCTAAACTATCGTTAAATGAAGTTAAACTAACGTTAAATGGCGTTAAATTAACGTTAAATGAAGTTAAACTAACATTAAATGGCGTTAAACTAACGTTAAATGGCGTTTAATTAAGGTTAAATGACGTTAATCTAACGTTAAATGGCGTTTAATTAAGGTTAAATGACGTTAATCTAACGTTAAATGGCGTTTAATTAAGGTTAAATGACGTTAATCTAACGTTAAATGGCGTTAAACTAACGTTAAATGGCGTTAAACTAACGTTAAATGGCGTTAAACTAACGTTAAATGGCGTTTAATTAACGTTAAATGACGTTAAACTAACGGTATTGGCGTTTAATTAACGTTAAATGACATTAAACTAACGGTATTGGCGTTTAATTAACGTTAAATGACGTTAAACTAACGGTATTGGCGGTAAACTAACGTTAAATGAAGTTAAACTAACGTTAAATAGCGTTAAACTAACATTAAATGGCGTTAAATTAACGTTAAATGACGTTAAACTAACGTTAAATGAAGTTAAACTAACGTTAAATGGCGTTAAATTAACGTTAAATGAAGTTAAACTAACGTTAAATGGCGTTAAATTAACGTTAAATGAAGTTAAACTAACGTTAAATGGCGTTAAACTAACGTTAAATGGCGTTAAACTAACGTTAAATGGCGTTAAACTAACGTTAAATGGCGTTAAACTAACGTTAAATGGCGTTAAACTAACGTTAAATGGCGTTAAACTAACGTTTAATGGCGTTAAACTAACGTTAAATGGCGTTAAACTAACGTTAAATGGCGTTTAATTAACGTTAAATGACGTTAAACTAACGGTAATGGCGATAAACTAACGTTTAATGAAGCTAAACTAACGTTAAATGAAGTTAAACTAACGTTAAATAGCGTTAAACTAACGCTAAATAGCGTTAAACTAACGTTAAATGGCGTCAAACTAACGTTATATGGCGTTAAATTAACGTTAAATGAAGCTAAACTAACGTTAAATGGCGTTAAATTAACGTTAAATGAAGTTAAACTAACGTTAAATGGCGTTAAATGAAGTTAAACTAACGTAAAATGGCGTTAAACTAACGTTAAATAGCGTTAAATTAACGTTAAATGACGTTTAACTAACGTTAAATGGCGTTAAACTAACGTAAAATGGCGTTAAACTAACGTTAAATGGCGTTAAACTAACGTTAAAAGGCGTTAAACTAACGTTAAATGGCGTTTAATTAAGGTTAAATAACATTAAACTAATGTTAAATGGCGTTAAACTAACGTTAAATGGCGTTAAACTAACGTTAAATGGCGTTTAATTAAGGTTAAATAACGTTAAACTAATGTTAAATGGCGTTAAACTAACGTTAAATGGCGTTAAACTAACGTTAAATGGCGTTAAACTAAAGCTAAATACCGTTAAAGTAACGTTAAATGACGTTTAACTAACGTTAAATGGAGTTGAGCTAACGTTAAATGGCGTTAAACTGACGTTAAATGGCGTTTAATTAAGGTTAAATGACGTTAAACTGACGTTAAATGGCGTTTAATTAAGGTTAAATGACGTTAAAGTAACGTTAAATGGCGTTTAATTAAGGTTAAATGACGTTAAACTTACGTTAAATGGCGTCAAACTAACGTAAAATGGCGTTAAACTAACGTTAAATGGCATTAAACTAACGTTAAATGGCATTAAACTAACGTTAAATACCGTTAAATTAACGTTAAATGACGTTTAACTAACGTTAAAAGGCGTTAAGCTAACGTTAAATGACGCTAAACTAACGTTAAATGAAGTTAAACTAACGTTAAATGGCGCTAAATTAAGGTTAAATGGCGTTAAATTAACGTTAAATGACGTTTAACTAACGTTAAATGGCGTTTAATTAAGGTTAAATTAAGTTAAACTAACATTAAATGGCGTTAAACTAACGTTAAATAGCGTTAAATTAACGTTAAATAGCGTTAAATTAACGTTAAATGACGTTTAACTAACGTTAAATGGCGTTTAATTTAGGTTAAATGACGTTAAACTAACATTAAATGGCGTTAAACTAACGTTAAATGGCGTTTAATTAAGGTTAAATGACGTTAATCTAACGTTAAATGGCGATAAACTAACGTTAAATGGCGCTAAACTGACGTTAAATGGCGTTAAATTAACGTTAAATGAAGTTAAACTAACGTTATATGGCGTTAAACTAACGATAAATGACGTTAAACTACCGTTAAATGGCGTTAAACTAACGTTAAATGGCGTTAAACTAACGTTAAATGGCGTTAAACTAACGTTAAATGGCGTTAAGCTAACGATAAATGGCGTTAAACTAACGTTAAATGGCGTTTAATTAACGTTAAATGACGTTAAACTAACGTTAAATGGCGTTAAATTAACGTTAAATGAAGTTAAACTAACGTAAAATGGCGTTAAACTAACGTTAAATAGCGTTAAATTAACGTTAAATGGCGTTAAGCTAACGTTAAATGGCGTTAAGCTAACGTTAAATGGCGTTAAACTGACGTTAAATGGCGTTTAATTAAGGTTAAATGACGTTAAACTGACGTTAAATGGCGTTTAATTAAGGTTAAATGACGTTAAACTGACGTTAAATGGCGTTTAATTAAGGTTAAATGACGTTAAACTAACGTTATATGGCGTTAAATTAACGTTAAAGGACGTTAAACTAACGTTAAATGAAGTTAAACTAACGTTAAATGGCGTTAAATTAACGTTAAATGAAGTTAAACTAACGTTAAATGGCGTTAAATTAACGTTAAATGAAGTTAAACTAACGTAAAATGGCGTTAAACTAACGTTAAATAGCGTTAAATTAACGTTAAATGACGTTTAACTAACGTTAAATGGCGTTAAGCTAACGTTAAATGGCGTTAAACTGACGTTAAATGGCGTTTAATTAAGGTTAAATGACGTTAAACTGACGTTAAATGGCGTTTAATTAAGGTTAAATGACGTTAAACTGACGTTAAATGGCGTTTAATTAAGGTTAAATGACGTTAAACTAACGTTAAATGGCGTTTAATTAAGGTTAAATGACGTTAAACTAATGTTAAATGGCGTTAAAATAACATTAAATGGCGTTTAATTAAGGTTAAATGACGTTAACTAACGTTAAATGGCGTTAAACTAACGTTAAATGGCGTTAAACTAACGTTAAATGGCGTTAAACTAACGTTAATTGGCGTTAAACTAACGTTAAATGGCGTTTAATTAAGGTTAAATAACGTTAAACTAGCGTTAAATGGCGTTAAACTAACGTTAAATGGCGTTAAATTAACGTTAAATGAAGTTAAACTAACGATAAATGGCGTTAAACTAACGTTAAATGGCGTTAAACTAGCGTTAAAGGGCGTTACATTAACGTTAAATGAAGTTAAACTAACGTTAAATGGCGTTAAACTAACGTTAAATAGCGTTAAATTAACGTTAAATGACGTTTAACTAACGTTAAATGGTGTTAAACTAACGCAAAATGGCGTTAAACTAACGTTCAATGGCGTTAAACTAACGTTAATTGGCGTTAAACTAACGTTAAATGGCGTTAAACTAACGTTAAATGGCGTTAAACTAACGTTAAATGGCGTTTAATTAAGGTTAAATAACGTTAAACTAACGTTAAATGGCGTTAAACTAACGTTAAATGGCGTTAAACTAACGTTAAATGGCGTTAAATTAACGTTAAATCAAGTTAAACTAACGTTAAATGGCATTAAACTAACGTTAAATGGCATTAAACTACCGTTAAATGGCGTTTAATTAAGGTTAAATAACGTTAAACTAACGTTAAATGACGTTAAACTAACGTTAAATGGCGTTAAACTAACGTTAAATGGTGTTAAACTAACGTTATATGGCGTTAAATTAACGTTAAATGACGTTAAACTAACGTTAAATGGCGGTAAACTAACGTTAAATGGTGTTAAACTAACGTAAAATGGGGTCAAACTAACGTAAAATGTAGTTAAACTAACGTTAAATGGCGTTAAACTAACGTTAAATGGAATTAAACTAACGTTAAATGGCATTAAACTAACGTTAAATGGCATTAAACTAAAGTTAAATGGCGTTAAATTAACGTTAAATGAAGTTAAACTAACATTAAATGGCGTTTAATTAAGGTTAAATGACGTTAAACTAACGTTAAATGGCGTTTAATTAAGGTTAAATGACGTTAAACTAATGTTAAATGGGAATAAACTAACGGTAAATGGCGTTAAACTAACGTTAAATGGCGTTAAACTAACGTTAAATGGCGTTTAATTAAGGTTAAATGACGTTAAACTAACGTAAAATGGCGTTAAACTAACGTTAAATGGCGTTAAACTAACGTTAAATGGCGTTAAACTAACGTTAAATGGCGTCAAACTAATGTTAAATGGCGTCAAACTAACGTTAAATGACGATAAACTAACGTTAAATGGCGTTAAACTAGCGTTAAATGGCGTTAAACTAGCGTTAAATGGCGTTAAATTAACGTTAAATGGCGTTAAATTAACGTTAAATGAAGTTAAACTAACAAAAAATGGCGTTAAACTAACGTTAAATGGCGTTAAAATAACGTTAAATGGAGTTAAACTAACGTAAAATGGCGTTAAACTAACATTAAATGGCGTTAATTTAACGTTAAATGGCGTTAAACTAACGTTAAATGGCGCTAAACTAACGTTAAACGGCGTTAAACTAACGTTAAATGGCGTTAAATTAATGTTAAATGACGTTAAACTAACGTTAAATGGCGTTAAACTAACATTAAATACCGTTAAAGTAACGTTAAATGACGTTTAACTAACGTTAAATGGCGTTAAGCTAACGTTAAATGGCGTTAAACAACGTTAAATGGCGTTTAATTAAGGTTAAATGACGTTAAACTGACGTTAAATGGCGTTTAATTAAGGTTAAATGACGTCAAACTAACGTTAAATGGCGTTTAATTAAGGTTAAATGACTTTAAACTAAAGTTAAATGGTGTTAAACTAACGTTAAATGGCGTTTAATTAAGGTTAAATGACGTTAAACTAACGTTAAATGGCGTCAAACTAACGTAAAATGTAGTTAAACTAACGTTAAATGGCGTTAAACTAACGTTAAATGGAATTAAACTAACGTTAAATGGCATTAAACTAACGTTAAATGGCATTAAACTAACGTTAAATGGCGTTTAATTAAGGTTAAATAACGTTAAACTAACGTTTATTGGCGTTAAACTAACGTTAAATGGCGTTAAACTAACGTTAAATGGCGTTAAACTAACGTTATATGACGTTAAACTAACGTTAAATGACGTTAAACTAACGTTAAATGACGTTAAACTAACGTTAAATGGCGGTAAACTAACGTTAAATGGCGTTAAACTAACGTTAAATGAAGTTAAACTAACGTTAAATGGAGTTAAATTAATGTTAAATGAAGTTAAACTAACGTTAAATGGCGTTAAATTAATGTTAAATGAAGTTAAACTAACGTAAAATGGCGTTAAACTAACGTTAAATAGCGTTAAATTAACGTTAAATAGCGTTAAATTAACGTTAAATGACGATAAACTAACGTTAAATGGCGTTAAACTAACGTTAAATGGCGTTTAATTAACGTTAAATGACGATAAACTAACGTTAAATGGCGTTAAACTAACGTTAAATGGCGTTAAACTAACGTTAAATGGCGTTTAATTAACGTTAAATAGCGTTAAATTAACGTTAAATGACGTCAAACTAACGTTAAATGGCGTTTAATTAAGGTTAAATGACGTTAAACTAATGTTAAATGGCCTTAAACTAGCGTTAAATGGTGTTAAACTAACGTTAAATGGCGTTTAATTAAGGTTAAAGGTCGTTAAACTAACGTTAAATGACGTTAAACTAACGTTAAATGGCGTTAAACTAACGTTAAATGGCGTTAAACTAACGTTAAATGGCGTTAAACTAACGTTAAATGGCGTTAAACTAACGTTAAATGGCGTTTAATTAACGTTAAATGACGTTAAACTAACGGTAATGGCGGTAAACTAACGTTTAATGAAGTTAAACTAACGTTAAATGAAGTTAAACTAACGTTAAATAGCGTTAAACTAACGTTAAATAGCGTTAAACTAACGTTAAATAGCGTTAAACTAACGTTAAATAGCGTTAAACTAACGTTAAATGGCGTTAAATTAACGTTAAATGGCGTTAAATTAACGTTAAATGAAGTTAAACTAACGTTAAATTGCTTTAAATTAACGTTAAATGAATTTAAACTAACGTAAAATGGCGCTAAACTAACGTTAAATAGCGTTAAATTAACGTTAAATGACGTTTAACTAACGTTAAATGGCGTTAAACTAACGTAAAATGGCGTTAAACTAACGTTAAATGGCGTTAAACTAACGTTAAAAGGCGTTAAACTAACGTTAAATGGCGTTAAACTAACGTTAAATGGTGTTATACTAACGTTAAATGGTGTTTAATTAAGGTTAAATAACGTTAAACTAATGTTAAATGGCGTTAAACTAACGTTAAATGGCGTTTAATTAAGGTTAAATAACATTAAAATAATGTTAAATGGCGTTAAACTAACGTTAAATGGCGTTTAATTAAGGTTAAATAACGTTAAACTAATGTTAAATGGCCTTAAACTAACGTTAAATGGCGTTAAACTAACGTTAAATGGCGTTAAACTAAAGTTAAATACCGTTAAAGTAACGTTAAATGACGTTTAACTAACGTTAAATGGAGTTAAGCTAACGTTAAATGGCGTTAAACTGACGTTAAATGGCGTTTAATTAAGGTTAAATGACGTTAAACTGACGTTAAATGGCGTTTAATTAAGGTTAAATGACGTTAAAGTAACATTAAATGGCGTTTAATTAAGGTTAAATGACGCTAAACTTACGTTAAATGGCGTCAAACTAACGAAAAATGGCGTTAAACTAACGTTAAATGGCATTAAACTAACGTTAAATGGCATTAAACTAACGTTAAATGGCATTAAACTAACGGTAAATACCGTTAAATTAACGTTAAATGACGTTTAACTAACGTTAAAAAGCGTTAAGCTAACGTTAAATGACGTTAAACTAACGTTAAATGACGCTAAACTATCGTTAAATGAAGTTAAACTAACGTTAAATGGCGTTAAATTAAGGTTAAATTGCGTTAAATTAACGTTAAATGACGTTTAACTAACGTTAAATGGCGTTTAATTAAGGTTAAATTAAGTTAAACTAACATTAAATGGCGTTAAACTAACGTTAAATGGCGTTTAATTAAGGTTAAATGACGTTAATCTAACGTTAAATGGCGATAAACTAGCGCTAAATGGCGCTAAACTAACGTTAAATGGCGTTAAATTAACGTTAAATGAAGTTAAACTAACGTTAAATGGCGTTAAACTAACGTTAAATGACGTTAAACTACCGTTAAATGGCGTTAAACTAACGTTAAATGGCGTTAAACTAACGTTAAACGGCGTTAACTAACGTTAAATGGCGTTAAACTAACGTTAAATGGCGATTAATTAACGTTAAATGACGTTAAACTAACGGTAATGGCGGTAAACTAACTTTAAATGAAGTTAAACTAACGTTAAATGAAGTTAAACTAACGTTAAATAGCGTTAAACTAACGTTAAATGGCGTTAAACTAACGTTAAATGGCGTTAAACTAACGTTAAATGGCGTTAAACTAACGTTAAATGGCGTTAAACTAACGTTAAATGGCGTTAAACTAACATTAAATGGCGTTAAACTAACGTTAAAGGACGTTAAACTAACGTTAAATGAAGTTAAACTAACGTTAAATGGCGTTAAATTAACGTTAAATAAAGCTAAACTAACGTTAAATGGCGTTAAATTAACGTTAAATGAAGTTAAACTAACGTAAAATGGCGTTAAACTAACGTTAAATAGCGTTAAATTAACGTTAAATGACTTAACTAACGTAAAATGGCGTTAAACTAACGTTAAATGGCGTTAAACGTTAAAAGGGGTTAAACTAACATTAAATGGCGTTAAACTAACATTAAATGGTGTTATACTAACGCTAAATGGCGTTTAATTAAGGTTAAATAACGTTAAACTAATGTTAAATGGCGTTAAACTAACGTTAAATGGCGTTTAATTAAGGTTAAATAACGTTAAACTAATGTTAAATGGCGTTAAACTAACGTTAAATGGCGTTTAATTAAGGATAAATGGCGTTAAACTAACGTTAAATGGCGTTAAATTAACGTTAAATACCGTTAAAGTAACGTTAAATGACGTTTAACTAACGTTAAATGGCGTTAAGCTAACGTTAAATGGCGTTAAACTGACGTTAAATGGCGTTTAATTAAGGTTAAATGACGTTAAACTGACGTTAAATGGCGTTTAATTAAGGTTAAATGACGTTAAACTAACGTTAAATGGCGTTTAATTAAGGTTAAATGACGTTAAACTAATGTTAAATGGCGTTAAAATAACATTAAATGGCGTTTAATTAAGGTTAAATGACGTTAACTAACGTTAAATGGCGTTAAACTAACGTTAAATGGCGTTAAACTAACGTTAAATGGCGTTAAACTAACGTTAATTGGCGTTAAACTAACGTTAAATGGCGTTTAATTAAGGTTAAATAACGTTAAACTAACGTTAAATGGCGTTAAACTAACGATAAATGGCGTTAAACTAACGTTAAATGGCGTTAAACTAGCGTTAAAGGGCGTTACATTAACGTTAAATGAAGTTAAACTAACGTTAAATGGCGTTAAACTAACGTTAAATAGCGTTAAATTAACGTTAAATGACGTTTAACTAACGTTAAATGGTGTTAAACTAACGCAAAATGGCGTTAAACTAACGTTCAATGGCGTTAAACTAACGTTAAATGGCGTTAAACTAACGTTAAATGGCGTTAAACTAACGTTAAATGGCGTTTAATTAAGGTTAAATAACGTTAAACTAACGTTAAATGGCGTTAAACTAACGTTAAATGGCGTTAAACTAACGTTAAATGGCGTTAAATTAACGTTAAATGAAGTTAAACTAACGATAAATGGCGTTAAACTAACGTTAAATGGTGTTAAACTAACGTTAAATGGCGTTAAACTAACGTTAAATGGCGTTAAATTAACGTTAAATGAAGTTAAACTAACGTTAAATGGCGTTAAACAAACGGTAAATGACGATAAACAAACGGTAAATGACGATAAACAAATGGTAAATGACGATAAACTAACTTTAAATGACGTTAAACTGACGTTAAATGGCGTTAAACTAACGTTAACTGGCGTTAAACTAACGTTAACTGGCGTTAAACTAACGTTAAATGGCGCAACTGAGTATCTCAGGCACAGGACGAAGAGCAGACACAATATAATGAGGTCGCTCACCAGCACAACCGCAGGAGCAAACCTTCATGTGCTCAAAGCCTACTACACGGCCGCCATCAGATCGCTGGTAGATTACAGTGCTCCAGCACTCATTGGACTGAGAGAAGACCAAATGGCTAAGCTAGAAGTCCTTCAAAACAATGCTCTCAGGACCATGCTCGGAGCACCCATGTGGACCAGAATTTGCAATTTGCAAATGGAAACCGAACTACCACCCCTGGCAGTAAGAGTCAAGCAGGTGACAGCCGGTCTCCTCGCCAAAATCTGTAGAGCAGACAAGCCCACAGTTGCCAAGATTCGAATCAGTGCCTCCCTCCACCTCGACCACACAGTGCGAGGGGCCACCTGGTCGCACGAGGCAAGCGAGGTCATCCGACACCTGCAAGCAGAAACACTCGTCAAGAACAACCAAGACACACGAGACAATGGTTACGCTGTTCCTCCACCATGGAGCCCTCCACCAGCCACACTCAAATTCACCGACCTAGGTGATAGTAAGGCCAACCTCCAGAAGGAGGACCTGAAAAAAATAACTCTCGAAGCCATAGCCACCGAGACACCGGCTGATGCAGCATCATACTTCACAGACGGCTCGGTGGACCCAAAACATCATAGATCCGGAGCGGCCTTCTACACCCAAGGTCAGACCCTCCAATGGAGACTTTCCAATGACTGCTCCACCCTACAAACAGAACTGGTAGCAATCTCAAAGGCCCTACAACACGCTGCAACACAACAAGTCCATCATAATTCACACGGACTCGAGATCGGCCATGCAGGCGCTGCAACAGTCAACCAAGAGACAACGTCCACATCATCACCTCGATCCTCGCACAGCTACAGGAACTCCAAAGCCAAAACCGCCCAGTCGTCTTACACTGGATTCCCAGTCATGTAGGGATCGGAGGAAACGACGTGGCAGACGAAGCAGCCAAGGCAGCTACACGTTCCAGTAGCGTACACATTCAAGTTCCATCAGGTGTGCAACAGATCAAGAATCACCTCAGAAAGACTAGCAAGCTCCACATCAAAAAGAGCTTCCTTCATGCACTCAACGCTGGTTCCCAATCAGCCAAATGGTACCTGGCGGCCACAAAAGGGGAACCACCTTTCGCTGACAAGAAAACTCCAAGACAAACCCAAGTCAGCCTTCATCGACTACGACTAGGGTACAAGTGCTCCTGGCAGATGATCGGAAATGACGTCATGGAATGCACCTACTGTCAGGAGCCAGCAGCCAACCCACTTGAACACTATCTCCTCGACTGCGAGGTCACACAAAGCCTCCGAAACAGAACTCAAATCTCCCAAGAAACACACACAACACCAGCGGCCACTCTAACCCGAAAGGCCCATACAGACCACATTCACCACCTACTCCGGGTCATCACACGATACCCACCACCCAGATAGCTTAGAAAGCATCCTCTCCCAGCAAGTGCGGACCCCAGTTCGGGGGGGCGCGCCACTCCGAAACTGACCACGTCCAAGAGTGGGGGTTGGTGGTAAGCGTCCACTGATCGGGGGTCCGCTCACACTTGCAACCTGCAGTATCCCTCCAATCTGCAGGTGGGACCACCTCCAATCCCAATCCGGTCTGGCTGCTCCTGGAGCTCCAGCCGGAACCACCAAACGGGCCGCCTATAGGCAAAGGCCCGTGTCGGACTACGGTCCGACAATCTCAACAACAACAACAACGGTGGTTAACGAAAACTAATCGAACAAACTTACCTCAATAAATATGGTGCTGTACTATCCACGCTGACGACCACTGATTCACCAAACTGGCCTTTAACACAACAGTAACCGGATCAATCATCTGTAAAGACAAAATACACTAAATAATCTTCCATTGGCTCTCCTCAGGTTTTGGTACGAAAATTGTATTTTTACGTTATTCGTTTACTCAAATCTGACCTTAAAGGTTTATACAAAAACATAACATTCATTTTTAACAAGCTGCTAATTTACAAAAAAATGGATATTAAATTTGAGTAAAACACCAAAAATACACAACAAAAAAACATTGATTTAGCCAAAGGAACCAACCTATGAGGAGGAGACTACTACGAGGGGATATCCTGGGGTAAACATGGCGGGAACCTATGGACCAATATTAACAATAATATTACGAGTAACAAATACTTGCTGTAACATACAAGACCAAAACATACACCAAGTATGACGAACGTTACTGAAGCATAAGCCAAAATAGTAATGTATTGTCTAAAGTAATTAGTCGATGTGATTAAGAGCGTTAACGACCATTAACCTACGCTTGTTCACAATAGATTAACTCGTGTATCTTAATATTTTGTAAAGTATTTCCGTTTAAAATAAATCTGCACAAATAAATAACTTTAATATATCGACCTTTACACAATATAAATTCAACCACTTAAATACACTAAAAGTAACACTTACTGTAGTACACTTTATAAACAGCGTCTGTCAAGTGAGAGAGACGACTGACAACACCTCCACCGTCCGTGTCTGTACTGGCACTGAAGCTCCACGTGTCAGTCAATCGCATCTGTTTAGTCTTCTTCCCCCAAAATATTTATCCGAATAAGGAAACAATTAAAGTAAATCCAACCTCAATCGAACATACAAGATTTAATACAAATTTTAGGGTAAATTAATTTATATCGTAATGAAGAAATACTTTTGTAGAAAAGACGGGAAAGTTACCATCTATATCGATAAACAAAATGTGATGTTTTTAGATCAGCCTAACAGCGCCATCTGTTGACCTGACCCGTTACTATACGAGAAACATTTTAAACATGGTATTACTCATTGTCACGTTTGTTTGGATTTGAGTTTCGCCCTTAAGATGATGTAAACAAACCATAGTATATGTAAACAAGCCATAGTATATGTAAACAAACCATAGTAAATGTAAACAAAGCAGACGACGCACAGTACCTGCCATCTATTGAGCCGACCCACCAATTAATGATCACAGCGATTCGTTTAGTTTTCCTGATTTACTTAATTATATCATAAAAAATACTTTATTACTAACACATTTACTTTAATCTAATAATAATATAATACTTTTAACTAAACCACTAACTCCAGCAAACCTTTCGTGGAGAAATATAAACGAAATTCTTCCCGACTACAATAATGGTAGTTACCGTACCTTACTGGGTGGTTACCACTGATTAGTTATAGATAGATAGATAGATAGATAAATAGATAGATAATTCCAGGCGCTCTAATCTCTCAGGGTAGCCGAGGTGCCTTAGTGCAGGCACCAGTCTGGTGGCCCTCCTTTGGTCATTTTCAATCATCTGACAGTCCCTAGCATATCTCGGGGACCAGACGGGGTGACAGTACTCCAGATGGGGAAGCGCTTCACTCTTGAAGATCGTCTTGATAACTGAAGGACCTTCTTATAAGACCCAATAAATTATTGGCCTCATTTACCTTCTTCTCTCAATGGCCCAAGAACTTCAGTTCATTGTCAAAATACACACCCCCCTTAGGGGGTGGAATCCTGCCGTTGTTTAGGGCAATATCATATCATCTTCTCGGCGAGATCCTACCGTATTCTGGCGCAGAATCCTACCGTTTTCTGTCGTAGAATCCTACCGTATTCTTGGGCAGAATCCTACCGTCTTCTGGTGTGGAATCCTACCCTATTCTGAGGCGGAATCATACCGTATTCTGAGGCGGAATCCTACCGTCTCCTGGCACAGAATCCTACCGTATTATGGGCGGAATCATACCTTATTCTGGGGCGGAATCCTAGCCTATTCTGGGGCGGAATCCTAGCCTATTCTGGGGCGGAATCCTAGCGTATTATGGGCGGAATCATACCTTATTCTGGGGCGGAATCCTAGCCTATTCTGGGGCGGAATCCCAGCCTATTCTGGGGCGGAATCCTACCCTATTCTTGTGCAGAACCCTACCATCTTCTAAGGCGGGATCCTACCGTATTCTGTGGCAGAATCCCACCGTCTTCTGGAGCGGATTCCTACCATCTTCTAGGGCGGTACCCAATTGTATTCAAGCGCAGAATCCTACCGAATTCTGTGGCAGAATTCTACAGTATTCTGGAGCGAAATCCTACCGTATTCTGGGCGGAATGCGAGCGTTTTCTGGGGCAAAATCTTACCGTCTTTGGGGACAGAATCTTACCGTCTGCTGGCGCAGAATCCTACCGTTTTCTGGAGCGATATCCTACCGTCTCTTTGGGCAGAATGCTAGCGTATTCTGGGACGGAATCCTATCTTATTCTAAAGCAGAATCCTATCCAATTCTGGGACGGAATCCTACCTAATTCTGAGGCGGAATCCTACTGTCTTCTTGGGCGGATTCTTACTGCTTTCTCGGGTGAAATTCAACCGTCTTTGGGGACTAAATCCGACTGTCTTCTGGGCCGATTACTACTATCTTCGAGGGCGGAATCCTACCATATTCTCACGCAGAATCCTACCGTATTCTGGGGCAGAATCCTACCGTATTCTGGGGCAGAATTCTACCGTATTCTGGGGCAGAATTCTACCGTATTCTGGAGAGGAATTCTACTGTATTGAGGGCGGAATCCGACCGTTTTCTGGGGCACAATCTTACCGTCTTTGGGGAGAGAAACCTACCATATGCTGCCGCAGAATCCGACCGCTTTATGGAGCGATATCCTACCGTCTCCATGGGCAAAACCCTACAATATTCTGAGGCGGAATCTTACCCTATTCTGGGACGGATTCCTTGCGTCTCTTGGGGCAGAATCCTTCCATATTCAGGGAACAGAAAACTTTAAAGTTAGTTTACCGCCATTTAAATTAGTTTAAGTTAATTTATACTTAGTTTAACATCTAATATAACAAAGGCCCCTGATCGAGTATAACAAAGGCCCCTGATCGAGTATAACAAAGGCCCCTGATCAAGTATAACAAAGTCCCCTCATCGAGTATAACAAAATACCCCTAATCGAGTATAACAAAGTCCCCTGATCGAGTAAAACAAAGGCCCCTGATCGAATATAACAAAGTCCCCTCATCGATTATAACAAAGGCCCCTCATCGAGTATAACAAAGATACCTGATCAAGTATAACAAAGTCCCCTGATTGAGTATAACAAAGTCCCCTGATCGAGTATAACAAAGGCCCCATACAGAATATAACAAAGGCCCCTAATCGAGTATAACAAAGTCCCCTGATCAAGTATAACAAAGTCCACTGATCGTGTATAACAAAGTCCCCTAATTGAGTATAACAAAGTCCCCTGATCGAGTATAACAAAGTCCCCTCATCGAGTATAACAACGGCTCCTCATCGAGTATAACAAAGTCCCCTGATCGAGTATAACAAAATCCCCTAATTGAGTATAACAAAGTCCCCTGATCGAGTATAACAAAATCCCCTAATCGAGTATAACAAAGGCCCCTAATCAAGTATAACAAAGTCCCCTCATCGAGTATAACAGAGGCCCCGGTTCAAGTATAACAAAGGCCACTGATCGAGTATAACAAAGTCCCCTGATCGAGTATAACAAAGCCACCTGATCGAGTACAACAAAGTCCCCTGATCGAGTATAACAAAGTCCCCTGATCGAGGGTAAAAAAGATACCTGATCAAGTATAACAAAGTCCCCTGATCAAGTATAACAAAGGCCCCTGATCAAGTATAACAAAGGCCCTCATCGAGTATAATATTGTCCCCTGATCGAGTATAACAAAGGCCCCTGATCGAGTATAATTTGTCCCCAGATCGAGTATAACAAAGTCCCCTGATCGAGTATAACCAAGCTCCCTCATCGAGTATAGCAAAGCCCCCTGATCGAGTATAACAGAGTCCCCTGATCGAGTATAAGAAAGTCCCCTGATCGAGTATAACAGAGTCCCTGATCGAGTATAACAAAGTCCCCTATCGAGTATAAGAAAGTCCCCTGATTGAGTATAACAAATGCCCTGAAAGAGTATAACAAAGCCCCCAAATCGAGTATAACAATGCCCTGTGGTCGAGTATAACAAAGTCCCCTGGGGGGCTTTGTTATACTCGATCAGGGGGCTTTGTTATACTCGATCAGGGGGCTTTGTTATACTCGATCAGAGGGCTTAGTTATACTCGATCAGGGGGCTTTGTTATACTCGATCAGGGGACTTTGTTACACTCGATCAGGGGGCTTTGTTATACTCGATAAGGGGCCTTTGTTATACTCGATCAGGGGACTTTGTTATACTCGATCATGGGACTTTGTTATACTCGATCAGGGGACTTTGTTATAATCGATCAGGGGGCTTTGTTATACTCGATTAGGGGGCTTAGTTATACTCGATCAGGGGGCTTTGTTATACTCGATCAGGGGGCTTTGTTATACTCGATTAGGGGGCTTAGTTATTCTCGATCAGGGGGTTTTGTTATACTCGATTAGGGGACTTTGTTATACTCGATCAGGGGACTTTGTTATACTAGGTCAGGGGCCTTTGTTATACTCGATCAGGGGACTTTGTTATACTCGATCAGGGGGCTTTGTTATACTCGATCAGGGGACTTTGCTATACTCGATCAGGGGACTTTGTTATACTTGATGAGGGGCCTTTGTTATGCTCGATAAGGGGCCTTTGTTATACTCGATCAGGGGACTTTGTTATTCTCGATCCGGGGCCTTTGTTATACTCGATCAGGGGCCTTTGTTATACTCGATCAGGGGCCTTTGTTATACTCGATCAGGGGCCTTTGTTATGCTCGATCAAGGGCCTTTGTTATACTCGATCAGGGGCCTTTGTTATACTCGATCAGGGGCCTTTGTTGTACTCGATCAGGGGCCTTTGTTATACTCGATCAGGGGCCTTTGTTGTACTCGATGAGGGGCCTTTGTTATACTCGATGAGGGGCCTTTTGTTGTTCTCGATCAGGGGCCTTTGTTGTAATCGATCAGGGGCCTTTGTTATACTCGATCAGGGGCCTTTGTTATACTCGATCAGGGGCCTTTGTTATACTCGATCAGGGGCCTTTGTTATACTCGACCAGGAGCCTTTGTTATACTCGATCAGGGGCCTTTGTTATACTCGATCAGGGGCCTTTGTTATACTCGATCAGGGGACTTTTTTATACTCGATCAGGGGACTTTGTTATATTCGATCAGCGGGCTTTGTTATACTCGATCAGGGGACTTTGTTATACTCGATCAGGGGACTTTGTTATACTCGATCAGGGGGCTTTGTTATACTCGATCAGGGGACTTTTTTATACTCGATCAGGGGACTTTGTTATTCTCGATCAGGGGCCTTTGTTATTCTCGATCAGGGGCCTTTTTTATACTTGATCAGGGGACTTTGTTATACTCGATTAGGGGACTTTGTTATGCTCGATCAGGTGACTTTGTTTTTACTCGATCAGGGGCCTTTGTTATTCTCGATCAGGGGCCTTTGTTATTCTCGATCAGGGGCCTTTTTTATACTTGATCAGGGGCCTTTGTTATACTCGATGAGGGTCCTTTGTTATACTCGATGAGGGGCCTTTGTTAAACTCGATCAGGGGCCTTTGTTATTCTCGATCAAGGCCTTTGTTATACTCGATCAGGGGATTTTGTTATACTCGATCAGGGGCCTTTGTTATACTCGATCAGGGGCCTTTGTTATACTCGATTAGGGGCCTTTGTTATACTCGATCAGGGGGCTTTGTTATACTCGATCAGGGGCCTTTGTTATACTCAATCAGGGGACTTTGTTATACTCGATCATGGGACTTTGTTATACTCGATCAGGGGACTTTGTTATAATCGATCAGGGGGCTTTGTTATACTCGATTAGGGGGCTTAGTTATACTCGATCAGGGGGCTTTGTTAAACTCGATCAGGGGGCTTTGTTATACTCGATTAGGGGGCTTAGTTATTCTCGATCAGGGGGTTTTGTTATACTCGATTAGGGGACTTTGTTATACTCGATCAGGGGACTTTGTTATACTAGGTCAGGGGCCTTTGTTATACTCGATCAGGGGACTTTGTTATACTCGATCAGGGGACTTTGCTATACTCGATCAGGGGACTTTGTTATACTTGATGAGGGGCCTTTGTTATGCTCGATAAGGGGCCTTTGTTATACTCGATCAGGGGACTTTGTTATTCTCGATCAGGGGCCTTTGTTATACTCGATCAGGGGCCTTTGTTATACTCGATCAGGGGCCTTTGTTATACTCGATCAGGGGCCTATGTTATACTCGATCAAGGGCCTTTGTTATACTCGATCAGGGGCCTTTGTTATACTCGATCAGGGGCCTTTGTTATACTCGATCAGGGGCCTTTGTTATACTCGATGAGGGGCCTTTGTTATACTCGATGAGGGGCCTTTTGTTGTACTCGATCAGGGGCCTTTGTTGTACTCGATCAGGGTCCTTTGTTATATTCGATCAGCGGTCTTTGTTATACTCGATTAGGGGACTTTGTTATGCTCGATCAGGTGACTTTGTTTTTACTCGATCAGGGGCCTTTGTTATTCTCGATCAGGGGCCTTTGTTATTCTCGGTCAGGGGCCTTTTTTATACTTGATCAGGGGCCTTTGTTATACTCGATGAGGGTCCTTTGTTATACTCGATGAGGGGCCTTTGTTAAACTCGATTAGGGGCCTTTGGTATTCTCGATCAAGGCCTTTGTTATACTCGATCAGGGGATTTTGTTATACTCGATCAGGGGCCTTTGTTATACTCGATCAGGGGCCTTTGTTATACTCGATTAGGGGCCTTTTTTATACTCGATGAGGGGCCTTTGTTATACTCGATCAGGGGGCTTTGTTATACTCGATCAGGGGCCTTTGTTGTACTCGATCAGCGGCCTTTGTTATACTCGATCAGGGGCCTTTGTTATACTCGATCAGGGGGCTTTGTTATACTCGATCAGGGGCCTTTGTTATACTCGATCAGGGGCCTTTGTTATACTCGATCAGGGGCCTTTGTTGTACTCGATCAGCGGCCTTTGTTATACTCGATCAGGGGCCTTTGTTATACTCGATCAGGGGGCTTTGTTATACTCGATCAGGGGCCTTTGTTATACTCGATCAGGGGCCTTTGTTATACTCGATCAGGGGCCTTTGTTATACTCGATCAGGGGCCTTTGTTATACTCGATCAGGGGACTTTGTTATATTCGATCAGCGGGCTTTGTTATACTCGATCAGGAGGCTTTGTTATACTCGATAAGGGGGCTTTGTTATACTCGATTAGGGGGCTTTGTTATACTCGATTAGGGGACTTTGTTATACTCGATCAGGGGCCTTTGTTATACTCGATCAGGGGACTTTGTTATATTCAACAGCGGGCTTTGTTATACTCGATCAGGGGGCTTTGTTATTCTCGATTAGGGGGCTTTGTTATACTCGATTAGGGGACTTTGTTATACTCGATCAGGGGACTTTGTTATACTCGATCAGGGGGCTTTGTTATACTCGATCAGGGGGCTTAGTTATACTCGATCAGGGGGCTTTGTTATACTCGATCAGGGGCCTTTGTTATACTCGATCAGGGGACTTTGTTATACTCGATCAGGGGACTTTGTTATACTAGATCAGGGTCCTTTGTTATACTCGATCAGGGGACTTTGTTATACTCGATGAGGGGGCTTTGATATACGCGATCAGGGGGCCTTGTTATTCTCGATCAGGGGACTTTGTTATACTCGATCAGGGGACTTTGATATACGCGATCAGGGGGCCATGTTATTCTCGATCAGGGGACTTTGTTATACGCGATCAGGGGACTTTGTTATTCTCGATCAGGGGGCTTTGTTATACTCGATCAGGGGCCTTTGTTATACTCGATCAGGGGACTTTACTTTTACTTTTACTTTTATCCTCTTCGCCACTGATCGGCTTGTTAGCCGCTTGGGCGATCGGTCACGTCTCTTTTCCTTTATATTCTCCACCAAACGGTCGGCTCGCTAGCCGCCCGGGCGATCGGTCACGTCTCTGTCACGCACTGTTGGCAAATACTGGGCATGCACCGGCTCCTGAATGTACCTGAACCCGCTCCAGTGTTGGTCAAGTCTTCTTTTGAAAGAGCTCACACTCGGTGCCGTCACAACACTCTCTGGTAGATTGTTCCAAGAGTTTACAACCCTCACTCCGAAAAAGTTTGCCCTCACGGTTTTCTGGACTTGCGGCTTCTTCAATCTTGAGCTGTGACCCCTTGTGGGGCGAGCGTCCGCCAGCTCCAAGTAAGGACACTCAACTGAGTAGTGCCCCCTGAGATGCTTATAAACCTCAACTAGGTCCCCCCTTGCCCGTCTGTAGTATAAGCTAGGCAAGTTCAGGCGCTCCAATCTCTCAGGGTAGCTGAGATGCCGAAGTGCAGGCACCAGTTTGGTGGCCCTCCTTTGAACATTTTCAACCAACTGACAGTCCCGAGCATATCTCGGGGACCAGATGGGGTGACAGTGTACTGCGCAACTCATTGCCATTCCTAAAAACCCGTTTAATTCATATTACGCTACATAATATTCAAATCCACCGCGCTTGTAGAATCTCGGGAGCGTTTTACCCTCAGGATCACTCTCAGTAAGCCCTGCCTTCAAACACAGTTGTCACTACGTTTATTGCACTCTCTACTGGCCAACGCAACCTTGAATTAGTCTGTTTTAATCAACCCAAGTAATTTGCCAGACCTTTGTCAAAAGAGGGTCATCTTTGAATGAGTAACAGTTAGTTTGTTTGTGATTATTGTCATTGCGTGAGTAGCGATCACTGGCAACTCAGGGGTATATAAGCTCGAGATGGCGAGGCATCAGCGTTCCCTGACGCTGATTCACGTTTGTCTCCAGATCGAGGGTGGGCTTAATTGAAACCCACCGGTCGCTCGGAGCCGGTGGATACCCAGCAGTGGTCAATATAGGAGTGATGGCGCTGATTCGTCATGATTAATCGGCACTACTCTACCTCGTGGGCCGATGACCCCAGACCCATCTCGGGTCGGAGTGTAACCGACCACAACAACAGTTGTTAGAGGCGCCAGTGCTATACCCTGGGACAGGCCTTGGAATTATGGTCCACAGTGTGGTTGTATGTGTTTTTACCAGTGTGTTTTATAAGAAATAAATCAATGAAGACATGTTATGGTTTCACCCTTCTTTACCCTTATCGATCTGATCAATGGGAAACCTAACCCAATGCCTAGTCCACTCTGCCCGCTACCTAACGAGCTACATGCTGTCCAGAGGGGGTCTGGTGGCAGCGACCCTTAGAAATTAAGTTTAGAGTTAAGTTATCCCCTTAAATTTAGTGACCCCAGATCTGGCAGTATAAATTGGTGGCTATAGCGGTGGGATGGTTTTTAATCATTGATCAAATCCGAGGGAATTGAAGCTGTGATTTAAGTTGCAGAAAAAGAACAATAATAGAGAAATAAGGTAAGGGTGGCGTAGGTGTTGGAAAAAAAAAAAAAAAAAAAACCCGCCCCCTTACACAGGTGGAAATGTGAGCTGTAATAACCATTTCTCCGTGCATCTACCTAACCATGTCACTGTGGCTAATGAATATTTCAGAGGGCTAATAATCTTGTAATGGAAATGATTTTCCAGTGTACAGTATAGTGTAATTCTGTGCAAAATTTTTTTTTGAGGTTACGGAGATGTTAAAAACAGTTCGTGGCAAATACGCGGCAAATACCTTACACGAAGTTAGGTTAGAACAATTGCCTCGAGAAAAATTAGAAATCTGTTTTAAAGTAAAGTGTACAGTAAAATGTATTGAAAAGTGTCTGAAAATGTCTGAAAACAGAGGTTAGCTACCTAATATTTTTTTGCAGTCTTTTGTGAAATCTCAGAAAAGTGTTGGTTGTATGCCAAGGCAAATTTTTTTTGGGTGCCTTTCTGCACTGGTACCATAGCAATTGTGTGATCACTCGAGTTAATGCCTTGTTATTTACAGACAATGAGGGACATTGATCATGTGCCGTGTTACGAGTGTTGTGGACAGTGTCGATTTCTGAGTATACCGGAAGGCCATAATTATATTCAGGTTATGTAACAGTGTTATTTGTAATTGACATAATATGGGTGTAGTTGTCTTAACTTTAATTGGAAGTGTTTTAGTTATAAGTTGAGGTCAGAATTGGGCAAGCGAAGTTATTTGTATAACCTGTGTTATGTTAGGTACCTGAGTGTTTTGTATTTTTTGTATTGTTTCTATTCGTATGATTTTTAGTGCAAAGGGAATTAGTTCTAGCAGTGCAGACTGACTGGCATGGTCAGTAAGTGTGTTTTATGTTTAGATGAGAGCTAATATATGTATAATTTCAGCAATTGCGTTGAGGGGTTGAGGACTATGTGGTGATATGGACATCTGTGAAAGAATGCAATCTTTGAAAATTTATTGTAGAAAATACATGTAAGGACTCCCAAGTGTGAGTACAACAGAGTACATTGTGAAGTAATAAGTGTTAAAATCATGGCAATTGAAAAGTCATTCAATACTTGTTGAGTACCGAAGGGACAGTCTCGTAAAGTAGTACCATATTACCACTAATTTTTTTTTGTGAGCGTGACTCAGTTATGTGTCAGATTTTTTTTTTTGGGTTGTTGACTTCGTCAGTCGTACTGAAGTCACCCTAATATTATAAATCCCAGTTCTTATGAACTGAAGTCCGGAGATCCAGTTGCTGCCTATGTTGTTGAAAGAAAAAAAAAATCTCAGTTTATGTGTGTCGGAAGTTTTGTTTGGGTTGTTGACTCGCTCCGGGTGAGGGAGTCACCCCGACTTTCAAATACCAGTTCTTTTGAACTGTGAGATAGAAAATACGGGTTTTGTGTTATGAACCCCAATGTGTATGTCTAGAACCATGGTTTTTCGTTGAAAAGATGAATTATTATTGAAATGAAGTAGTAATCTGAGGAAGTGTCTGATGTAACTAATTTCCCATTCATAGACCAGAATTTAAAATTCCTGAGTATATGTAATTTCATGCTGAGTACTTTGTTGTATCTGTAATGTCAGAGGCACTGTTTATGTGTTAGTGCCAAAATATGTTGAGGTATTATGCTGATGAACTGAAAGGGGAATGTTCCCCATACTATATTGTACGGAAATAAGAATTGATAAGTTGTTGCAGGTATAGGTAGCGGAGACTCGAGTATGAAACGTTTAAGTCTCCTTAAGTTTTGTACTGTAATCACGAACTGTTAAGATATGTCGAATGTATGTGCACTACCGCGTTAGTGCTTTTGCCTATTATTCCGCATAATATGAATCATTGGAAGGGGAAGGCTATGTACTGCGCAACTCATTGCCATTCCTAAAAACCCGTTTAATTCATATTACGCTACATAATATTCAAATCCACCGCGCTTGTAGAATCTCGGGAGCGTTTTACCCTCAGGATCACTCTCAGTAAGCCCTGCCTTCAAACACAGTTGTCACTACGTTTATTGCACTCTCTACTGGCCAACGCAACCTTGAATTAGTCTGTTTTAATCAACCCAAGTAATTTGCCAGACCTTTGTCAAAAGAGGGTCATCTTTGAATGAGTAACAGTTAGTTTGTTTGTGATTATTGTCATTGCGTGAGTAGCGATCACTGGCAACTCAGGGGTATATAAGCTCGAGATGGCGAGGCATCAGCGTTCCCTGACGCTGATTCACGTTTGTCTCCAGATCGAGGGTGGGCTTAATTGAAACCCACCGGTCGCTCGGAGCCGGTGGATACCCAGCAGTGGTCAATATAGGAGTGATGGCGCTGATTCGTCATGATTAATCGGCACTACTCTACCTCGTGGGCCGATGACCCCAGACCCATCTCGGGTCGGAGTGTAACCGACCACAACAACAGTTGTTAGAGGCGCCAGTGCTATACCCTGGGACAGGCCTTGGAATTATGGTCCACAGTGTGGTTGTATGTGTTTTTACCAGTGTGTTTTATAAGAAATAAATCAATGAAGACATGTTATGGTTTCACCCTTCTTTACCCTTATCGATCTGATCAATGGGAAACCTAACCCAATGCCTAGTCCACTCTGCCCGCTACCTAACGAGCTACATGCTGTCCAGAGGGGGTCTGGTGGCAGCGACCCTTAGAAATTAAGTTTAGAGTTAAGTTATCCCCTTAAATTTAGTGACCCCAGATCTGGCAGTATAACAGTACTCCAGATGGGGAAGCACTTCACTCCTGAAGATCGTCACGAGGGACGGACCGTCTAGATACCTGAACGACCTTCTTATAAGACCCAATAATTTACTTGCCTGATTTACCTTCTTCTCACAATGGCCCGAGAACTTCAGCTCATTGTCAACATACACACCTAGGTCCTTCTCACACACAGTCTCAACTAGTACATTTTCTTCATCCCGTTGGGACATATGGTACGCCTCCTTACCGTTGGTACGCCCCAGGTGCATCCTCTTACACTTCGTGAC